>PVJA010000760.1:126505-150997 GCA_004027025.1 Myocastor coypus
ACTAAAAGCTGAATGGGTTGGAAACTAAATATACAAATGCTTCTTTCTGTGTTTCTGTGATATTTCAAAAGCCACATTGCCACTGAGTCTGGCCTTGCACTATCACAAATTCACTTGTCTGTGTTTTTGGTTTTGTTTTTATCTTTTGGAGGTAGAGTATCAAGATGCAGTTCAGGCTGGTCTTCAGCTCACTTTGCAGACCACACTAGCCTTGAACTCTCAAAGATCCTGTTGTGTCAGCCTCCCATAGGCATGCACCAGCAGATTTATTTCATACTTTTTCAGTTACCCACCTATGGATCATTGTCTTTATTAATATTTATCTATATACTTTAAAATCTCCCCATTCACATCTAATATGGATGATAGCAATTATCCATTTGATTTGGCCTGTTTGGCCAGAGCTAACATAAGCTGACATAATTTCTGAAGTGACACATTGTGTGCAGAATAATTTGTTTATTTTCTAAGCTACAATTTAAGATACTAAACCTTTGTAAAAAAATGTGTTATTTAAATTTGTCTTATTGTGGACATTCTACCAGGACTCACATGGTCCATGAGGCCTCCTCTTCCTCCCTGTATGCCACCAGGGTTGCCTCTGCCACAGTCACCTCCCAGGAGTGGGCACCTTGGCAGGAGAAATCATTCAGGTTTGGAGCCTTACACTGGTTATATTCTGTTCTCTAGGAAAGTTCTGTTTTCTGCAACCTAGACTGGACATTGCCAATCTCCAGCTCAATGTTGAACATTTCCTACTACAGAGGAGTTCCCAAAGGAACCCCAGAAGCCTCTTGGAGGTAAGCTTCCCCTATCTCCTCCATGACTTCCCATGCAACTCATGAGTTGCCAGGATCTCCTGGGCCACCTGGACCTCCATGAAGTGGTGATGGCATCCCTCTTCTGCCCTCAGGAGGCAGCATGCCACCCCACATGCTGTTCATTAGAGGCTTCTTCCAAGTAAGGGAGACTTTAAGTCTCTTCCTGATCAAACTATTCCACAGCAGCCTTGACAGTCGGTGGATCTTCGTAGGACATCGTGGCATCAGCTTTGGGCTTTCCTGTTTCCTTGTCTGGATAGATGTGGATCATGGGTTGCCCAGTTCTGTTGTTAACCTTAACCCCACATTGCTTAAGAAGTCTACCAGATCTTCAAGTGTCGCATTGTCATTTAGTCCTTGTACATAAATTTCATTGCTGTCAGAGTCATCAGAATCTATGGGAGTGCCTAGATCAAGATCTGGTCCTTCATCCATGGCTCTACGAGGCTTATTGAAGACACCTTGCTCTCCAGCATCAATTCTACCATGTTGTCCTCCACACCATGGTGGAGACTGAGGTGGTTTCCATGGTGGCCATAGCATGGCTGAAGTAACTTTTGTGGAGAAAGACCGGGTGGTCCAGGGAGCCCTCCTGAATCTTTGATGGAGCACCTGGGAGGAAAAGGAAGTGGATGTGTTAGACCTGGAGAAATAAACAACGGTGAGCAGCATCAAGAGTGCAGAGACTGGCCCTGCTAGACACAGACCCTGCAGAGCTACATCGACTAACAGATTTATTTTTTAAAACCAGGAAGTATTTTAACTTTATAATTCCATACTTATAACATTGGCCACAACATTATGAATATTCCTTGTCTGTACTTTTGTATTTTTCACCATACGTGAAAAAATATTAGAACAAGTTAAGTGGTAACAATAAATAAATAAATAATAAATTCACTGTAAAGTAATAAAAAAATAATTCATCTTACTGTTACTTGGTAATGCTTTAGATTTTTGTGTCCCCTCAAAGTTCACATACTGAAATTATAACTCCTAGTGCAACGGTAATAGGAGAGGAGGCATTTCTAAGAAAATTTGGTCATGAGGCACAGCCTGCTTAACATTTGAGCTAGAGAGTTCTCTATCTTTCTTTGCTCTATCTTAGAATACAAAAAGATGGGTTTCAGCATGTTAGACATGGCCCTTATGACAATGGCCCAAACTGCCTCCTTGACTTCAGATTTTCAGCCTTTATAAATATTATGGTATTTTTAAAAAATTTTATTGTATATAACCCACCAAATGTGTAGTGCTTTGTTAAAATCCCCAAATAGATTAACACAAGTTATGTTTTAGGTGTAAATCTGCCCCTGAAAGGCTCATATGTTTGGAAACTGATTAGATTATCCAAGTGCTATGCTCACTCATAAGTCAATTAATTCTCAGGTGAGTTCATAGCAGAACTGCTGAGAGGTGGGGCCTGACCTGGAAGGACACACTCTTTATGCCCCATTCCTACCTTCCTTCTGTCCTACTTGGAGCAGCTTTCCTCCTGCCATGCCGTCTGCCATGTTCTTCCTATTCATAGCCAGCTAACCATGAACTGGTACCCTGAGCCAGACTAAAACTCCCATCCTTTAAAATTGTCTTTCTTTCTCTTCTCCTGGTTGGCCATTTCTTTCATTTTTCTAGCCCAAATTGTGGAGTAGAGCTAGTTATCATTCCTTTAAGTAGAACCCTCTATGAGCATCTCATCTATGTAAAATTGCTAACATACTTCTTTAACTTACAGCCATAAGATGAAATCAGAATGAAACAGTCACAGAATTGAAAGAAATAGAATTTACTATATCACAGACATTGACCTGCTTATTGGCAGATGTACTTTACTTTTGTGACCAGATGGTGTTTGGAGGATACATTTGAGATGTAGAGCTTAATATTTCTTTCTCTTCTTTGATGGCTATGTGAGTATTTAGTAGATTATTCATATACAGAAAAATGGACTGTATGAAGAGAACATACAGTAATGTAGGCTTTTCCCTACATTTTTAATGCAAATTTACTATCCAATATTTCAAATTATTCTTCACTGACCATGCTTGTGCTATTTAAGTTTATGTAAATGTGTGCATAGTTAAACCATGTGGAGGACTATAGCTGTGATGGAAAGAATTCTCAGAATAAACTTGTGGCATATCAATGAGAAAAGATTAGACTGTACAGACTAATTGTATCTAACAGCATTTTGATTTTCTTTTATTTAGACAATGGACAAAAATACAGAGTACTTATTTGGGGAGATTACTATTCATTTACTTTGGATAAAACTTCCTTGTTGAATACTAAGGTTTATTAATAATGGAGTCTTATTTCTTATTTTAGAAGAGTACTTGTAGTTTTCTTGTTTGATTGCTTGCTTATTTTTGTTTTCTTTCATGGAGACCTTTATTTTTTAGCCAGTCATCACTCTAAGCGTTTATTACTACTGGTGCTGTGCTGCATCACTAAATAATCACTGTAGAAGTTAAATCAACTATCTTTATAAAATAAATCATTCGCTCTATTTTTTGTACAAATGCTCACAAATTAGATACACAAAAAAATTAGATACACAGTTTAGGGGTACTTTTTACTAATATGTTCTTGATTAGTTTTTTTACACTGGAGGCACAGTTTGCATAACATTGGTTTTGGAGGTGCTGCATTGTTAAGGACTCAGATTTATTCAAAAAGCACATGTACAAGAGTGAATTTGATTACTTATTGGTAATGAAAGTAGTCACATCTTGGTGAACTACAAATCTTTGCTGTGCCAGTTCTCTGTTGAGCAATTCAGGGTAAGGAAATAGGTGAATGTTTTAAAGTATCTGTATATTTGTCAAATTGCTTAAAAAGTAGCATTGAAGAATGTGAACAGCACATTCTTAATGGTCACAGAACTTCTTAACCTAGAAGTATGCATATGGTTAAGGTATTATTATACTGCATGGCCTAGCTGTTTTTTTTTTTTTTTTTTTGTGGGACTGGGTTTGAACTCATGACCTTGCACTTGCCAGGCAGGCACTTGTGCCATGCAGCTATTTCCCCATCCCCTATCTAGCTGGTTATTTATTTATTTATTTATTTTTGTCTTTTTGAGACAGGGTCTCACTATGCAGTTCAGGCTGGCCTTGAGCTCACTTTTGTAGCCCAGGCTGGTCTCGAACTCACACCGATCCTCCTGCCTCAGCCTCCCAAGTTCTGGGATTACAGGCGTGAGCCACCATGCCCGGCTCAGCTGGTTATTTTGACATTAGTTTCTTTGCAAATATCTCTTACAAGCAATGACTTAACAGTCTGAGAGGGGTAGTGAAAGAAACTAGTTATTATTACTTCCTTCTAAATTTTTTTTTTTTGCATTTTTTGAGAAGAGGGTACAGGGTGTTTCAGGTGTCATTACTAGATCAGACTCATAGGGATCCACCTGTTTACAGCCTCCCAAGAGCTGGGATTACAGGCATGCAGCACCACAGCCAGTCTTGATTGCCAGCTCAGTGTGTCCTGGGACAGGGCCAACATGACACATGGTTCCAGGGATTGAACCCTGGGTCCTGTGCTTGTCTAAGCAGGCACTAGTCCAGTGAGCTGTCTTGTGGACCCTTAATAAAGATTTTAAGATTGAAGTTATTTACTAGCTGTCAGTTTGAATACAAAGTATATGAAGATGAAATATGAAATGGTTCCAGTGGGCAATTGTATGATTAAATAAGAGCTTTTAAAAACTTTATATTTTATGTCTACACAAAATGAAAGTGGATCAAAAACAAGCCACCAAAATATTTTAATATTACATACAAGGTATTTTAATAAATGAATACTCTTGGAATTGCAGTATATTTCCCTCCACTGAATGGATTTGTCATAGCAGAAGCTTTTCAGTACCATTTTCCCATTTTAGTTACTAAACTGATTTAAAATGGAGTGTTCAGAAAATGTACAAAAACATGGCTAAGCTTTGAATAAATTTGACTTACATAAGGATACCAAGAAATGTGTATTCTACAGAACACAGGGAAAGACAGGCTGCCAATAAAATGCAGAAGGCAGAATGAAGCACACTGTTAATCAACATTCTCCCAAACCCAGGAACGCTGCCGGATTGTACTTAAGAAGCAGTCAGAGGAAGAAGCCATATGCTACAGCACATCCCTCAGGCTCCAGCGGTCTTTTGGATTTAGCTTAGTGTTTGTGGCTGCCGCACGAGCCACAGGGTGGCCTTCCCTTAATCTTGCCTAAGGACTCTAAAACAGCTTCCTCATGATGAATAAGAGACAAGATAAAATTTTAGAATATTGTGACTTCTACTGCTGCCAAAGAAGGACCCAAAGCTTCTTTCGCTGTGCCCCTGGCCCGCTGGAAGAGAGCTTACCATTAGCGATAGGAAAGGGAGCCTGTGGAGCAGGGAGTTACGTGATGTGACTCATTAGCCACGCCATAGGCTGAGAGCACAGGCCAGCAAGCAGAGGACACTGGCCCATGTCAGCAGGAAGCCATGTCTCTGGTAGAAATAGGCGTTCAAGTTGCTGGCTTGCGGAGGCTGCATAGATGTGCGGGGTGAGGCATAGATGCTGATGGGTAATGAAGTATGCGTGCTCAGGGATATTATTAAGATTTCTATCATAAACTTGCCCTATATCTTGCCCATCTATTATCTGAGTCTAAGAAATAAAGGGAAGTACGTTTAGAAAAATTACATCAGAATAATCTTATTTTACTCTCAGTCTTTGAAGTTTTGGGAGCAAATCAGTCATTTGATCTCTTGGCTAAAATCTAAATACATCCAGAGAACTGGGCAAGAGATTAAAGAAGTTAAGTTTTTTATTTGCTACAAGTTTATATTTTGTGGGTTATAAAACTCTCATGTTTTCTGAGAACACTTTATTACATCTGTTTTGAAATCCATCCTGAGGTTTATTTTCCCTAAAAAAAAATATATTTTATGTCATTTTAAGGCAGCTTTGCATATTAATTGTCAGCATTATATTTTCAAGTATTTTTTTCCAAGTCCTAAAAGACTCCTGTAACCCATCTATGCCCTCAGAAAGATATCTGTACTATCATTCAATGAACATTCCACTTCTCAGATAAAGGAAGAGGCAGCATGGGTAGTCTGAATTTAATGAATCTCAACATCAGTTCAGAAATTTGAGCTTTTATCAAAGAGCCAGGAAATGTTACCTGACATAGTTCATTTCTTTCTGGAACAGATTGGATTACTTTTGATCTCACAGAGTGATCTAACTGAACATTCTTGGGTCTGACTTTGAAGTAAAACAGTTGTATAACAGTGATAAAAGCATCAGAATTTTGAAGATGGTCTCCATTGGCCTTTTATCATTCTTTCATTAATTTAGATGGACATAGTTGTGCTTCATTGTTCATAAATTCACCTTATTTCTAATAAAATAAGAAATCCAAACTTCCTTTTTAATGCATAGTTACAGAATGGATCTAATATGGGTGGTTCACAGCCATCCAAACAGCCCAGCAAATTAAAGTGCACATTTAGGCAGGCATAGCAGCCAGGGTTCAGTCCCCAGCATGCCATGCCGGCCCCAATCTTGGGGCACACTGAGACGGCAATTAAGGCGGTGGCACATTCATGTGATCCTAGTGCTTGGGAGGTGGAGTACAGGCAGATCACTGTGAATTCGAGCTCCATAGTAAACCCCTGTAGACACTGTAAAGCCTATACTAAAAATATAATAAATAAATAAACAAATAAAATAAAATAAAAATGTTAGTTCTTCAAATGGCTATGCTATCTCCAAGCCTCACCAGGGAATTGAGAGAATCTCACTGTACTTAGAATTTTAAATCTAAAATGCCTGCAGAGGGATAGTTTCAATCACAGACCTATGTTCAAGTTGCTGCTACCACTGTTTCACCTCTGAAATACCTCAATTAGTTCTCAGTTCTGGTGGACAAGATGACAAACATATACAATGGTCTGTAAATCCTATCTGACCATTTCCTGCTTTTTTGTATGCTGCTCTGCACAACTCTGGTCTCCCAGTATCTTTACATATGCTCTTTTCTTTGTGTGGAATGCTTTCTTTTTTTACTTCATGAATTTCTACACTTCAGATTTCAGACTATCATTTCTTCTTTCTACACTATGGGTAATACTTCCCAAGTTATGATTTCCTACCAGGTAATGTATAATAATAGCTCCCATTTTACTTTTTATTCATGCATTTTTAGTCTGCCTAATTAAACAAAAATTTCCTCTTGTTTTCTTAATGCATTCTGGTAAATATTTTTTTTTTATGGGTGAATAGAATGTAATAGCTATTTTCCTTTGTTCTTTGATTTCACAGTTAAGGGATTTATATCAATGTCAGGATCCTCTCAGAACACATAAGAATAAATTCTCAACTTTCCTGCAGCTATTTGTGGTGGATTTATTAGACTGTGGTTTTTCTTTTAACACATTTTCTTTAAATACTGTCTTATTTTGTTTTCCACAAAGTGTATTTTAATTATCACAGTCCACTTTTGGGGGAGGTAAAGGTAAATATCTTTTAAGACTAGGACTATTTTTGCTTAAGATGAAGATGTTTATTTGCCGAGCTGACTGAAGTTTAAACTGACAATTTTATTCTTTTAGAAATCCCTTTGAAAACATTTTTGTTGTGCTCTTTGATATTATTTGACTATAATAAAATTTCCTTACAGTTTGTGAGCCAACTTCTTGTGTCTAAGAAATAGAAATATTGCACTTGCTGAGTGTAAATCCTTGTTCTCTCTTAGAGAGGAATGGATGAAGTCATTTATAATAATTATTTTAACAGGAAAATGCCACTTTGCTTTTGTTATGAAAGTATTTTTTCTCAAATTTCAGCTATAATTTTGATAGTTTGACATGAATAGAAATCCTGAAAAATAGCAAATGACAACTTTAGGTTATAAAGCTATTTGCTTTGAAGCAGCAGCAGTGCTAATGGTTGTGGCCACAGCAGACTAACTTGCACCAGACTTTCCTTCTTGCTCATAAAACTGTTAAAATGGACAAAACATATGAGGAACTATTTTTCAGAATTGGAAAAGTAAACTAAGGCTGTGATCTTTAAGAAAGAAGACATATATTTATTCTCCTTAATCAGATTTTCTGTGTGAGTTAAATTTGCAGAACTAAGTGCTGAAGTGCAGCTAAAGAGCAACACATTAAAAAGCACTACAATGTGAGATCATTTGTAATATAAAATTAAAACCACATTGAATGAACCCCATAAAATAGAATGAATAACAATGAGCTTATGTTTAATATATGGAGTTCTTCCCATGAGAAGGAAATGTCAAGTTAATAAATATCAAAAGTATAAGAGAAACACAAAATCACTTTTAAGCAAGCAATAAAGAAATAATTCATGGATGCATCTTGACTTAAAATGTGTGTTAAAATCAGTAAGAAAAATATTGAGAAAAATAGTAATAGTTTCAAAGTATTTTCTTTAAGGTAGTTATAGATTACAAAAGAAAAGTAATAAAATAATTAAACTCAAAGAAATCACTTTAGCCAAATTATCAGTGCACGTATCTCCAACAAAAGACCTGATCATCGGGTTTACCCTGATATGTTGCATTGAGAAAAAAATACAGCAAAATTCATGTGACTTTGTTCCCCAAAATATGTAACATCAGCCTAATTATGAAAAAGTACTGGGTAAACCTAAGCTACATAAGAGACAATAAATTGCATACCATAAGTATATTTTAGTCGCAGTGAAGGTCATGAATAAAAAGAAGAATCCTGTGACAGAATAGAGAACAATAAAAACGCTGAATCTTAGATTGGATTCCCTATCAGTACTATGGCATTTAATGAATTTTTTTGGTGAAATTCGGATGATGCTCCCAATATTGTTAATAGGACTATATTACTCTTTGTATTTTTGTTCAATTATTGATTTATGGTGTTGTAACTGTTGCTATTAAGGAAAGCAGCCTAAAAGGTTCCCAGAAATTCCCTGTACTATTTTGGCAAATTGGTAAAATGTGAGTCTAATAGTACCTCAACATAGAAAGCTTTAAAAACATAATATTGTCTAGGTGTTCATCACTGTGAGAGAGGGGAAAAAACACACAGAATTAAAAAAAAAATAGTGCAGATTTAGGAGAGAAAAGGTTTCTTCTGAGTTTCAATATCAGCAACTTTGGTTCATGGTCCCTTAGTTGCTTTATGATAAGAGAGGCCCTCAAGGGAGAGAACAAATCTGTGGGTGGAGCAGAGCTGTGCAGGCCATGATTGTCACTAAATAGAGAGCCCAGAGTATTACTCAGCCTAACAAAAACACACCACCAGCGACCCAGCATTTTCTTCTGGTGCCCCTCTTCTAAAATTTTTCCACCTCCCACCAGGACCATAGCCTGACGCCAGGCTTTAGGGCACTGCTAAGAATCAAACAATGGCTAATAGAAATTCCACATCAAAATATCAAGCAACTGAATGCTAACTGAGTTAGGGTCCTAGGTGAAGAGAAAGAAAAATTCATAAAATGAAATAAAAAATATGGCTAAGCATGTCCCTAAATTGTTGAAAAATACTAGCTTATTAACCCCAAATTCCCAGCAAAGCCTAAGAAAGTATTATCAAAAAGGTTGCATTGTGGATACAGTACCCTAGGTAAGTAAGCCATGATTAAACTGTTAACAACCAATGCACTCAATGTATAATATAGTTACTATAATATTTCCAGTTATTTTCTATTTCTGGTCATTAATATTATGTGGTCATAAGAGAACTTTGACCAAATAACACTGCCTATTTTTCTGCATTAATATATTTCTTCAGATTTTCTTACTGGTCTTTGTATTTTTTCACACAAAACTTTGAGAAATTTTGCACTTTACTCACATTCTCTTGTTTTACTCTTTTAAGCATATTTTATTTATCTTTTTCCAAAGAATTTTCAAATTATTAAGAAGTTAAAACAGAAAGCAAAAGTCAAAAGAATTGATTATGACGTGATATGAGAGGTTAGTATACCAAATGGGTGGAGGAAATATAATCCTTACTCTTATTGTTGTTAAATGACTTTCCTGAACAATTCAGGTTTTTTTTTTTTTTTTTTTCTTGCTTTTTAATGTATTTGGTTGTTGCTTGTTACAGGATCTCACTACACAGCTCAGACTCATGATGATCCTTCTCTTTTCAGTCTTCCCAGGGCTGGGATTACAGGTGTACTCCATTATGCCTGATATTGTGGCCAGCTCAGCCTGCCCTGAGGTGAGGCTGGCATGACATGTGGTGCTAGGGATCAAACTTCGGTCCCTGTGCTTGCCTAAGCAGGTGCTTTAGCCCGCTGACTTTTTTTTTGACAACTTCAATAATTCAGTTTTTAAAATACTTCATTTTTCATTCACTACTCCTACTTTTAAAGACTATTAAGTATGACCAAAAAGCTAGAATTTTTTAACTTCTAACTTTTTAAAGAAAAATCAGTTTAATATTTTATTTTTAAGATGTTTTGATTTAATGTGATTCATGTATCTCCTTGAGTTTACAACTGTGTTCTTTCCAAATTTTTTGCACCATTTATAGTATACAATTAATACAAATTTTCTATTTGGGGGTAAATATTTATAAATTTCTAAGATTTCATGAAATATTTCTTAAATCAGAAACATCTCTTTATAAAGTAGAGATTTTATAAGTTGACTCTGCATTTATGTAGCCATATTTCATACTTAATGCAAATGCAACATTCATGACTCAGCATATTGTAGCAAGTAGGTGACAAACTTAAGAATTATCTCAGTCTACTTTGAGTTTTACTTAAGCTGTAAATCAAACTAACTCTTTATGATATTTAAATAGAATGGTTTATACTATTTTTAAACTACTGATATAATTTGGAAAACAGCAGTATCATAACTGTCTGCCATGAGTCATATGGACCTTATCATTTTCATACTGGTATATAGAAAATATGCCAACTCCCAGTCATTAACTATGTTCTGCTGAGGTGTGATAGTCAACTTCAAATGAAGTGGAAATATGAGCTAAAACCATAACTTCACATTTGAAGAGTAGAAAATCTGTAGCCATCTGACTCTATCACTCTTCCATAGACAATCCCATATAAATGTCTCTGAACTTAGGACACAGGGACATATTGAAATTCGAATGAGGGTACGAGAGCTCAAGTTTCATCTAACAGAACAAGAAGGAACTATCCAGTGGTGATCTGGGGCTTCCTGTTCACATCCAATTTAATCCTAAATTAACTCTAAAATTTCTTTGCATAATTAATCATAGGCTAATGTTATAAAATGATTAAGACAAAACAATACTGAGCAGTTGATAAGAGAAAAACATTTTCCTCAAAAATAATCATTAATACCACCAAAAATGTGTAATATAAATACATACTAATTAATTTAATTACACAATGACAAGCTGTCACATCTTTGTTTCATACTTGATAAATGCTCCAGCAATCTCTAACCTTCATTATAGGTAGAAAGTAACATGAAAATATTACATTAATTCCAAGTCCCAGTAAGATGGTTGTGTAATTTCTTTTCTAAATCAGGTCACTTCCAAATCTAATGAAAATTACTTCAGAATAAATCAAAAGCAACTCAAGACATATGGTCACCAGTTCTCAGTTCTCTTTTTGAAAGTAACAATTGTTGTTTACTGCCATAATCCCCTGAACATGGCCAATCCTGTCGGAAACTAACAAACGTTATCCTCTCTGGTGACTAAGATTATAACAATGATTTTACTCTCATGAATAATTTAGAATGTTTAAGCAAAACATAACATATCTGCTCTTTGTAATGATTTATCTTTTTAATGTTGCTTCAAGTACTAATTTTTGTGGCTGTTGAAGGATATTTGGCAATTATTTATTGATTTATAAAGTTAATTGTCTATATGCCGTTCAAAAATGACACAGGTCATATTTAATGATTTCAATGCAAATCACTTTATTTTTCTGGTTTTATTCATAACAGCATCCCTAATGCTTTGAAATATTGTAATGTTCAGTGAACATCATCATTACAGTGATTATCAGCAATGCTAGAAGTCACTAATGGTGTAGAAAAGGCATTCAACTTCCAGTGTCTTCCTAGAGCCTTAGTCCATATGGTGCTCAGAGCTTTTCTTTTCTTTTTTAAATTTTATTAATTTTTATAAGAAAGAAATAATGAGACAGTTTCAAAACATGTTAGTAGCATAGCCACGGTAATTAATACAATACATATTGTTGTCTTCATAACAATTGTTCAGTGTACAAGAGACAGACATGATAATTTTTGCATTTCAGGGCTTCTTTTTACAAAAACATACAGAATGAATGGCTGTTTGACTCTTCTATTCAGGTTTAACAAAATTTGATTTCAAATTCTAGGTGAAAACGTATTTTTCCCAAGATTAGAATAAAATCATAAAAAATGGATTGCTATTATTATCCTTATTGCATCTAGTAGATACATGGTATCCTGAGTCATTCATACTTAATTGTTTCATCATTTAACCTTTCATCTTTCACCATGTAGGATTAAGGTAAGAAGATGGCTATTTATAAGTAAAAAGGCCTTCATAAAACGTCAGTATCTTGATATGGGCTCTGATTGCTAACAACCCATACTATAGCCTATTATGAATGTCTTCGTCTACTTGCAAAATATAGGGTATTCTGTTCCAATTGTAAAAATATTCAAGTGCTCCTTTCAATTTCAAAATTAGTTCCAGCGATATAATTCAGAATAAGTAGTTCTTAGCTCCTGTTTCAAGAGTATGGGAAATTTTGAGTACTTAGTCAATGTCCTTTTTTACTAAGATGCTATTTTTATTTTCTTCATACTTAAATAATGTTTCAACCATGTGATTTTTTTTTGCCCACAAGTTGTCTTTTAAACATTACCCCATGCCTAAATCTTTTCCTTAAACCCTGGCATATTTCTTAACACATTTTCTCCCTTTATATACAACCAATTAAAAAAATTAACCAACTTACTCCAAAAGTAATTTTAAGTAGAAAAGTCCCTTGTTTTGAAACATTTACTATTTCTTATTTTAAATATGTGATGGCTGTGCATTTTGCTTAAGTATATTACTGTTCTCTGATTTATATCAAGGTCTATTTTGAAATTAGGAAGTCTGAGGTAGTAGAAACCAGTTTTCTATTTGCTTTGCACAGTGTCAAAAATGGCACTAAGTGGAACTTCAATGTTTAAAGACAGGATAAACTCAAGAAAGCAATCTGTTCCCTCAAGACCTATTCCTGAGTAGGCTTGAAGTATCATATTATTTCATTTATTTATTACTCACTTATTTAATGAGTGCTGGGAATTAAACTCAAGACCTCATTCTTACCTGGCAGGTGCTATGCCATTGAGCTAAAACTCTAGTCTCATTAGTTTTTATTTTTTTTAAATTGCTTTATATAATAGTTGCTTAATTCTTCAATATTTTCAAAACACCAAAACATATCTAGATATTGCTTATAATTTTCACAGAATAAGTGGGCTTGTAAAGTCACTGTGTATTATTTTCATAGACTTTAAAAATTAAGTCTATACTTTGGGAAAAAAAAGTGCTTAACATTTTAAAGCAAGATAAAATTCTATATTTCCCTAAAGACATAATGCACCTGTACACTGGAAGAGTAGTTTTAAAGCAGAAACTATGTCTTTAAAGCTACTGTGTTTCAGTCTGAAGATCATTAACTGGTACTGTTGGTCATCTGAAAGAATTCAATGAGAGAAATATGTACCTAATATGCTTGTGGAATTATGTTAAAATATTTTATTTTTCAGTAAAAGAGAATTTCCACTCTACAAATGTTTCATGCATATATTGGACTCCACGGAAAAGGAAAAGCAGTGATACCGTATCTCAATAGCATGAGGTAGTTCTTGGACCTGCCAGACGGATAATATTTAGGCATCTCTTCAAAATGCTGTCTGCAGAGAGCTCTCTGCCTATGTGTGATTTTTCACATCTTGGCTCACAGTTCTAAATGCAAATCCAAGATGAAGGGGCTTTGTGAATATATGACACATGGGAGATCTGAAAGTTCTGTGGGCAAGGATTAAGATTCTCTATGTACTCATCTTTCCAATGAGGAAAGACAAGATAAAAACAATGGTGTATTCAACTAAATAATTTGCATGTGGCCTAACTTAGTCTTTTCATGAACTCTTAATGGCTTTTAATTTCAACTTACATTTGAAATGGTATCTCGAAATAAAATTTCTTTAGTGCATAAAAATGGTTGAATTCTCTCTTTTGCCAGTTCGCTTCTATGAACAGAGGAATGGACCACAAGTAATGCACTAATGATGCTACAGCAATTATATAATTACCTATTAAAATACAGTAATTAAAATGAAGCATCTCCCTGTGTTCACTTTGTTCTACATAGGTTGAAATATGGACAGTTTACTTTGAAAATTTACTAAAATTCCCTTAGTCAGAGCAGAATGAAATGGAAATGCTAGGGAATTAGAGTGGTTATTTAACTATGAGAATGGTCAAGTTTGATTTTTTGATGCACTATTATTTTCTTAGAGAAAATATTTCCATCCAATAAATGGTAAAACACTGCTTTCTTATACATTCTGAATTTACACCATTGTTATGGTCTGTAAAAGACTTTTATTTCCCCTACCAAATGTGTATGTAGAAATTCTAAATCACAAAGTTCTGTACAAGGAGGTGAGACTTCATGTTGTGATCAGAGCCTTAGAACAGAACCCTTATGGAGGAGGCAGGGAGAGAGAAACCTTTAACCCCTTTTACCATGTACAATTAAAGTGAAAAAATGGCCATCTGTAAGGTAAAAGGCCTTCATGAAACATGGGTACCTTGTTGTGGAACTAGTCAGATTCCTAAACAAAACGATAGAGGGTCAGATTCCTTCTCAGCCAACCAATGTATAAGCTTTCTTATATATGCAGGAAACAGAAAATCAGGTGGTATCTGAAGAAGAGAAAAAAGTAGAACTGATCTGTACTGGTAGCCTCTGCATAAAGAGCAATAATCATCCATGATGGATCTTCCTGTTTGACCCAGAAACCTCCTACTAGACATATGCCTAAATCTGTAGAAACGGTAGTTAAGTTTCAATGAGTTTCATTTTTGTATTTATCATTTTTTTATTTTATTAATTTTAATGAGAAATAAATAATAATTAATACATTGCATATTAGTGTCTTCATAACAGTTATTCAGAGTACAGATGCAGACATGATATCTTGTCTAAATACTATTAGTACAAATATGTCTTCTCATTTAAGACACAGTAGCTGTATATCTATCCTAGTTTTGCATGTATATGCATATTTCACTGCAAAAGAGTCCATTTATTTCACCTTTTTTTGTTTGGTTTTGTCAGAGATGGGTGTTCCATTGCTGTTAGAGAAGTTGTATTTGGAGAAGTCTTTAAAGGACCTTTTCATGTTTGATGCCAGTTCAAATATTGTAGGAACTTGTATTCAGCAAAATAAACCAATACAGTCCAATACACTGTAATAGTACTACATTATCAGCAGAACTAGCATTCTCAGAAGTTGTTGATTTGTGTCTTTTACAGCTCAGCATATTAATATGGCATTATTTGAACAGTATAACAGTTTTATGGAAAGTGAGAAATTAAGGATAAAAAATGAAGAGAAAGCAAAGAAAAAAGGAAACATGGCAGGTGCAAGAACATATTTATACACAAAAGATGGTTAAGACAATAATTCTAAGAATCTCCATCAGGTTTCTGCAACTAGCAGCTAATTGGTAGAATTCTCACACTGACTATCTATATATGCTGATATCTGTGAACCAAGCAACTACACTGAGGATAGCAATGTATAATAATAAAACCATGCTTGGAATACCTATAATTCTGATCTTCTAAGTGTATACTGCTTCTAATGTCATATCAATTACTGCTATACTCTTTCTTAGCTTTTTCTGTAAATAAAAAGTAATTTAAGAAAACAATAGAAAATAAAACGTGTTATAGGATTATCCTGCGATAATGTTGTATATGGCTTGATTTTTAATTTCTGTGCAAAAACATGTGCTTGTGTTTCCGTATTCTATAGGGATTTAAAGTTTAGAATATCAATGATCATTGCAAAATTCCAGTTCCATCTTATGATATATTTGATATCCACACAGACAGTGATCTTAAGCTCAAGTGCCTCTTTTGTAGGATAATAATGTCATTAGCTTTTCTCCTGAATGTTTAACCACTGAAGTTTACCAAAAGTTAGAGAAAAACAAGGTCTACAAGAATAGATGATATTTTGGCTCTATCCCTTCAAGGTCAGTGAGGACTCAGGACATAAGAGCACCTGTACCGTGATATCCTATAACTTAGTGGTTTCCCAAATCTTTTCTTGGAGATTATGGGGCTACAGAGAAAAGTGATTGACAATGTATAGTGTGCCTAAGGGTAGTTATCTAGAGAGAAAACTTTCTCTCAGGCTTTCACAGGGAGCAAATTGGTCAAGCGATGGCTGGGGTTTATCCAGATGGCTGACACTAACTAAAGGTCTACAAGCGACTATACATGATTTCAGGGTAAATCCTGAGGGGATTTGACTGGCCTTTTCAGATACAAAAGTTACATTTTTAGTTCTACAGATCTTGTTTTAATTTGCTCTTACAAATCCAGCAAAAAAGCATAACTATGAGGTATAAAAAGTGATGCCATATCAATGAGTTAGAGTGACCAATTGAATTCAAATTATAGCTTCTCCTTTGTATGTTTTAACATTCCCTTCTCAAATGGGTCAAGTGTTCATGTACTACTTTCAGGAAACAAAAATGATTGTTCTATAGTGCTTCACACGACCTGTTTGAGTAAAGTCCATAGAAAGTACCACAATGGCCAACGAGATAGCTCAGCAGACTAAGCACATACTTTGGCCAGTGCATGCACCATGGTTCCATTTCTGGTCACACATGCCCCACTGACCCTGCCCCCAGGGCACACTGAGCCATAGACAAAGTGCAGGTGTGGTGGTGCATGCCTGTAGTCTTAGTACCTCAGAGGCTGAAAATAGGAGAATCACTGCCAGTCCAAGCTGCGTAATGAGATCCTGTACCAAGCACATAAATGAAAAAACAAAAAGGACTAAAGAAAAAAAAAATCACTGCAGATTGGGATTAAAGACATCTGATGTGAAGACAGATGTTTAGAGTGAACTCAGCACCCCCTTGACCAAAACTGATCAAGGAATAATGGGGTAAGAAGAAGATATAATTTCCACTGAGAGATTTATGAAGACATGTGTACTCAGAAATTAAGGTTAGAGGGAAGGAGGATGTGAGAATATTTGTTGTCAGTGAATTTATACTCCAAGATACCAAACAATAAGATGATCAGTCACATGGTATATAATAAATGAGAACAAGTCTTTACTAGACTTGCTAAAGGTGGAAAGTATAAAAGATGAAAAATGCCTAAGAAATAGATGTTATGTTAGATTGTATAGGTCATGACCTTGAGTCAAAAGCAGAGCAAAGTGAATTTAATTTGGCAGGGATTGGGGAATTTCTGAATAAATTTGAACAGAGATACCATGGGATTGTTTTATGGAAGTGCAAGAAACAGAAGGAAAAAGATGAGGAGGTTGCTGTGACCAATGTAGGAACCTGTATATGTGAGGATGTAACATTACTCTAGGACAAAAGGAGAAATGAATTCGGAGAGTGAGGGGGGAAAAAATGAATCTTTGCGTTGTTGGCTTGGAAGAGTATCCTGCTTTTATACATTTCAAGGTAATCAAAACATTCCTTTTTTCCATTTTAAGCTCTCAGATAACATCACAGGGCTTAACTGATGAACCTTCATTAGTTTATTCAAAGCCAACATGGAAATCAATATTTTACCATTTAGTATATTATCAGGCACATTTTAATTGTTCAAATTTAATGTTATCTTTTCTGTAAATAATGTGTAAATATCAAATACTCTAGGCTATCTTTTCACAACTTATTATGGGCTTCGTATCATGAATTGACAAGATTTTAAAGATAAATTTTGTAATATGACAAAAATTGACAATATAACACATAATATTTGAAGTGTTCCCCACAGTTAAGTGTTTATGTTCCTTGTGTTTGTTACATTCATTCTATTGCATTCTGAATAAGGTCTATATTATTAAAATTCCTGTACACATTTTACTAATTTTTAGATATAACATTAAATTATAATATGAATCTAAATTTCATTTCTTATTAGATTTAGACAGCACCCACAGTCAAAATATTTTACATAGACATAGTTTGAATATGTCTGCAATATTTTACATAGACATAGTTTGAATATGTCTGACATTTTTCGAGATGGTCACAAAAAACGGTGCTGCTGGTGTATTGGTTTTCATTTCTTTAATTATTGGATTGACATTTTTAGTTGCTCATTAGTAATTAATATTCGCTCATGAAACCTCTATATAATGATCTTTTCTCAGTTTCTAATTTAGGTGCGTAAGTTGTTCATATGAATAATATGGATCAATGTGCAGTGATATTTTGCCTAACACTTTCAGCTTTGTCTCTAAGCATTTTCTTGCTTAAACATTTTTCAAGACTGGTGAAGTAGCTCAGTGGTCTAACGTGCCTGCTTAGGAAAGCTTAGGCAACATCAGGGAACGCAGTTCTTTCTCTGCCGCCACATGCTGTGCCAGCCCCACCTCCAGGTTGAGCTGAGCTGGCCATAACAGACAAAAATTCAATAAAGTCCTTATTTTGTGAGTTCATATTTTTCAGCTTCATTTTTGTACTCTGTAGTTTTCTATTTTTATTTTAAAGAGGAATAAAAATAATACAAATGATATAGAATTTCAAAACAAGATGATAGGAAATTAACAATAATTGCTAAATTTTGCATAGTGCTATCAGCAAAGTCATTCGGGCTACTAGATATAGGTATGCAAAATTGATCAAACAATTAGTCATTAACTGTTACTTTCAATAAAGCAATAGAAATTAGTAATACAATTACCTTAGATATTTTCTATGTAACAGATAGATAGATGGTAGGTAGGTAGGTAGATAGACAGACAGACAGACAGACAGACAGACAGATAGATAGATGGATATAGAGATAGATGATATTTTCCCCCCATCCTTTTTCGAATCCGAGTTATTCTTTCCTTTTGAAATGTTTCCTTCTCTTTCACAATAACTGCTAAAACTTTTGGGTTTTATTTGGTCTTTCAGGTTCTTATACTAGTGATACAATGTGCAGTTCATACATGTGGCTCTGATTTATTTCACTTATAAATATGGTCTCAAGTTGCATTCATTTACCAATAAAAGCTTCAAGTTTTTCTTTATAGCTGAGTAATATTCTGTTGTATAAAGAGATCACATTTTTTTATCCAATCATTTAGTAGACCTGTAAAAAATGGTCTACTTAACAACATCAGAATACATATTCTCAACTGCACAAAGGGCGTTCTATAAAATAGACCATATACTAGCCCATACAATATGTTTAAGTAATTGCAAACAGATTAAGATTATCTCATGTATATGAGTCGACCATAGTGCAATGAAACTAGAAATTACTGAAAAAAGAAATTATAAAAAGTTCATAAATACATGCAAATTAAATAAACAATGTGTCACTGATGAAGTTAATCAATATACTGAAAATATTTAAAATCAAATGAAAATGTATACACAATTTACTGGAACCGGGGAGATACAATAAAAGCACTCCTCAGAGAGAAACTTACGGCAGTAAATTCTTACATCAGGAAAACAGAATGAGCACAAATAAACAATGCAATACTGTACCTCAAGCTTCTAGAAAGAGAAGAGCATGTCTAACTTAAAACTCAAAGAAGGAAGTAAGCTATAAAGATAAGAAGAGTTTTCTTTTTTTTAAGACAAACATCTAATAGGTTATTATTTCTTCTTTTCTCTGGTGAAATAAAAACAGAAAAAGTAACACTAAAATTACTGGATCGTTGCAGTTTATTGGTCAGTTTTATTTAAAAGCTAGTAGCTATTCTTTTATGTTCTTTTTCTGTATAAAATACAACTCATTAAATATATTCCTCTAGAATGTGTAAATGACATGTTTCTAGTTGTGTACAGATTATTTCTTTTTGCTTATAGTAACTTTAAAAATAAAAATTTGCTCTTTTCCACGTGTTTTTCAGTAGGCTATAATCAGTGAAACACTTAAATTGGAACAAAATTGAAAAATATGCAATTGTACCTTCTAGTATCTTAACTTGAATTACTATCATCGAGTACTTTCACTTATAGACCACTTGCTTTGTTAATTTTTAAATTCTGGTTTTGGATGCTGACATATACAATACCAACTTTGTTTCTGTGCTTCTATTATTATCTTTCAGTCTATTGCTCTATAGTTTTACCAATAGCACACTGGCTAATTAGCACAGATGTAGAACAATATCGTTATCATGGAAGAGTTACATACATTTCTGTTTTCTCTAACATTAACAGTGAAAGAATAACTTTTCATGTTACTTTTACAATGATTTTGTCAACTTTGGAGAAAAATGTTACTTAAATTGAATTCAGTACATAAGTTTAGGGACTAAAACATCTATGCATTTTATCATAGATGAAATGTGAATTTATCATATTTTTAAAATTATAATGCTAATTTTAAAATTACAGGCCATTCAACAATGTTGAGCAATGTTATATATCTACATATTCAGATAGCTTTAAAATTTGACGATAGAGGGGCCAGTGAGATAGCTCTGTGGCACAGGCACAAGTGCATGCCTGGCAAGTGCAAGGTCATGAGTTCAAACTCTAGTCCCGCAAAAAAAAAAAAAAGACTATAGAGGCTGGGGAGATAGCTCCATAGAATAAGTGCCTTCCTGGCAAGTGCAAGGGCCTGAGTTCAATCCCTGCTTCCAGAAAAAATGAAACAAAAAGGTTTGACTTTAGATACAGAATTAATATTTCTATTTCTATGACCAGGCTTTTCACTCCTATTTTTCTATTTTGTAATTTGTATGAATGTATGTATGTATGTATGTATGTATGCATTTATTTATCTATTTATCTATCTATCTATCTATCTATTTATTTATTTATTTATATATTTTTTTGATGTATTTGGTTGTTATAGGGTCTCACTGTACAGCTCAGACTCATAGTGACACTCCTGTTTTCCATCTCCCCAGCGCTGGGATTGCAGGTGTGTGTGTCATCACCTTGGACTCTGTGGCTGGTTCATCCCACCCTAGGGTTGGGGCTTGCATAGCATGTGGTGCCAGGGATGCAACCATGCTCCCTGCACTAACCTAAGGTTGCCTAAGCAAGTGTTTCAGTCTGCTCAGCTATCTCTCTGGCCCCAAATGTTATTTCTTATGTGCTTAGATCTATAGTACAGAATGTGGATATTTTTAGTTTTAAAAGTGTCATCCATACAGAATCACTTACTCATGCTTACTTTACAAACATTTGTCTAAAGGCGGGCCCCAAGACTCTTCTGATCCTAGTAGCACCTTTTGCTATTATATTCTGTGACTCTCAACAGTTGGATGCTCTAGGGTGTAAGTTTCAGAAGGGCTTTTTTATTTTTAGAGAAAGGTCTTCAGGGTGTTCAGGCTTTCACTGCTAGATTGGACTCATAGTAATCCACCTGCTTACAACCTCACAGGAGCTGGGATTACAGATGCACATCACCATGTTGAGTCTCAATTACTGTGTCAGCATGCTCTGGGATTGGTTCGCCCTGGAAGGCTTGGAATCGAATCCTAGCCCATGTGTCTGCTTGCAGGTCCTTTAATCAGCCAAATATTTGGCTGGCACTCAGACATAGTCTTTTTTTTTTAATTACTTTTAATACAAAATAACAATGTGACAGTTTCAAAACATGTTAGTAGGTATATTCCCAATATTTGATACAATGCCTATTGTCCTCATGTTAGTTATACAGAGCACAGGGTATAGACGTTATAATTTTTCTAATCATTATTGGTATGAAAAATATTTTTCTCATTAAGCTAAGAGAAAGTAGATCTTTACATAATCTAATGTTCAATAATTGCAGTGGATTATTGGTAAAACTGGCAATGTCAGAAGCTGTTGATTTAAGCCTTTTACAGCTCAGCATTCTAATCTAGCTTTCCATTTTATGCCTTGTGGTTAATCTTTTCTTCTGGGTGGTTAAGGGCAAGTTAAAGCAAGACCTATAACAAAACATGCAGCTTTTGTATCTCCCAAGGTCAGTCAAATCCCCTAAGGATTTACTTTGGAACCATGAACAGTGCTTTGTAGAACTGTTGTCAGTGACAGACACCTGGATAAATCATGGACATTGCTTTACCAGTTTGTTCTCTGTGAAAGCCTGAGAGAATATTTTCTCTTCTCTGATTTTTTTTTTAAAGAATTTTTTATTTTATTTTATTTTTTATTTTTCTTGTTTCAGAACCTTGTTTGTTTATTCACTTATTTTTATGGCCGGCTCAGCCCACCCCAAGGGCAGGGCTGGCACAGCATGTGGTGCCAGGAATCGAACCGTGGTCCCTGAAGCCTCCCCAGCTTTCCCAAGCAGGCGCCCCAGACCACTGAGCCATCCCACCGGGCCCCAATATTTTCTCTTTAGATGACTCTTCTTAGGCACACTATTTATCATTGATCCCTTTGTTCTGTGGCCCCATAATCTTCTTAAACAGAAAATTTGGGAAACCACTGAGTTATAGGATATTACAGCACAGCTTCTGTTTTGTTCTGAGTCCTCACTGATTTTGAAGAGCTAGGGTCAAAATATTGGATATCTTTGTAGCCCTTCTTTTTCTCTAATTTTTGGCCAGTGAACTTATATTCTTTACCCTCCGGAAGAAAAGCTTAGACACAGTCTTGAGCTTTGCTTAATTTTCTAAAACTAGGTACTCAATCTTCTATGCATTGATCTTACTAGACGCAGCCAACTCCATATCTTGCACCTTTTCTGGGAGAACTCAAAAATGGAAGCAGAGAATGCAAATGTCTTCAAGCTCTCTCATGAGAACTACCCACAATTGTTTCCTCCATGTTAATTAATCAAAGAAAGTCATGGACAACTTCAGAGGATGGAAAAACTAATTCTCTATTTCTTTTAATTATTGTTATGTGTTTAGTACAAGGTCTACAGGGTTTCACTACATAGACTGCACTTACAGTGATCCTTTTACTTTCAGTCCCCCACGTGCTGGGACTACAAGTACACGCTACCAGTCCCATTCTATTTTAAAGTTTCAGCAGCCCTGGGGTTGGAGCAGGCATGGCACCTTGGGGATTAAGGATCTCTGGATCAGCTTCTCTATTTCTTAACTAGCAGCATCATGACCTCATCATAGGGGTCTTTCATTTACATAAAAGCAAATTTTCTTCACTGACTGACTTATTTCATTCCAGATTTTCTCTAGTCTAGTTTCAAAGAGAAGCTCATAGTAAGTTTAAAAACAGTTATTAGGAACAACCTCTTCCTAATTTTAAAATTTGAATAACTTCTTTTTACAGTTAGTTTACCTTGAATGCCTGAACATAATTCCAACGGTCCTAGACAATCTGGTCAGTTCTAGTTTTCTGATGCCACTTCATTTATGTTATTATCTTTTTCCTGGTGTTTCAGATAAAGGTGAATATTTCATGAGTAAACTATCATTATTTCTATTTTATCATAAACCATTTAGATTGTATGTAACGGAACCATGTTCATGTCTTTAAATGCTATACAACAATCACCACTACCTTTTACATTTTCTTTCTTCCTTTCTTCCTTTCTTTCTCTTTCTTTCTTTCTTTCTTCTTCTTCTTTTTTTTTTGTCCTTTTGGGATAGGGACAGGGTACGCTATACAGTTCAGGCCGAATAGAAGCTCACTTTGTAGCCCAGGATCACTGACTTTGAACTCACAACAGTCCTTCCTACAGCCTCCCAAGGACTGCAATTATAGGCATGTGCCACAGTTACACATTTTTATCAACATATAGAAAACAAATTCTGAAGCAATTAAACAGTTACTATGCATACTTTTTTTTTGCCTTTCTGAGACAGGGTCTGGCTATGCAGTTGAGGCTGGCCTTGAGCTCACTTTTGTAGCCCAGGCTGGTCTGGAACTCGCACCAATCCTCCTGCCTCAGCTTCCTGAGTGCTGGGATTACAGGTATGCGCCACCATGCCTGGCTTGCACACTTTATTTTAACATCAAAGAAAATTTACTACTGAGAAACAGTTAAAGAGAATGTTCTATTTTCCATAAGGGTGATCACAATGTAATTAAATAGAAAAACAATACTTTGGAAAAATTAAATATAAGATATGGTGACTGTGATATTAATTGCTAACTCATCAGTTTACCAAAGGCAGGAAGGTACCTGAGTTTAAAGGAACAAGAGACATTATAGAGTGTATTTTAGGTCTTATTTTGAACCCAGAACATGAATGGGGTTCTATAATTACCACTTAATGCAATAGAATACAAAGGCTCCTAAGGCCACAGAATGCTGAGTATTATTCCTTATACAGTTGTCCTGTGGCGTGATCATTTTTTTTTTTTGTGGGACCAGGGTTCGAACTCATGACCTTGCACTTGCCCAGCAGGCACTTGTGCCTCGGAGCTATCTCCTCAGCCCCGATCATTTTTTAAATACAAAATGAAGTACAGAAGTAAAGGTATCAGCCGGGCGTGGTGGTTCACGCCTGTAATCCCAGCACTTGGGAGGCTGAGGCAGGA
>PVJA010000761.1:5324-65924 GCA_004027025.1 Myocastor coypus
AAAAAAAAAAAAAAAAAAAAAAAAAAAAAAAAAAAAAAAAAAAAAAAAAAAAAAAAAAAAAAAAAAAAAAAAAAAAAAAAAAAAAAAAAAAAAAAAAAAAAAAAAAAAAAAAAAAAAAAAAAAAAAAAAAAAAAAAAAAAAAGTCACTGTGTAAACACACTTTGCAGATTTCTTTGTTAATGTAGAAATATTAGCTCCCAAGTGCCAAAGTAAAATAATTATTCTGTATATTATTTTATAGTAGATAGCGATCAACTTTAATTGAAAAATATGTTGCTTAAAACAAATAACCTAAATATTATGATTGGTTGAGACTTATAAAGCACATAACACAGTACTAAATGTGAAAACCTTAGAAATCTTAGTTGATCAAAATATGCTACATTCGTACATGAATCTACGAAAATGAAGCCTATCAATCTGTATAACAAAGAAAATTAGAGTGAAAAAAAAGAAAAAAATAGTGTAAAATTTGTAGAAAATAGTAAGGATGACAATAAATAAAAAATGATTTAAAGGCACTAACATTAATCATCACCTTTAAAAATGCCACTGGCCTTCGAATAGACCAGTAACCCCAACATCACACTTCCTATCACAGCCCCCAAGAACTATTTGCAGGACTGACGCAGAAAGCAAACAGGTGAAAAGCAGTGAGTAGCTGTGCAGAACAGCTCCATCAGCCGTTTGCATCATTGCTTTCAATAGAGCATAAAAGACATTGTGGAAAAACTCTTATTATCTTCCAAGTTTCATAAAAGTCTAAAATTTTCTTTGCCGCTACTAAAAAGAACAAAAGTTAACTTATGTCCCATGACAGGGATATTTTCAATTAAAGGAGGACAGGGATGTTTAATAAAATATTTAACAGTAATCTGCTTAACCAAGAGAGAAAGACGGGTGATGTATTAATCCAAAGTAGTTCATACCTTCACAGACAGGGGAGCAAGGACAAATAATGGTGATGGAAGGAAGTCAGTGATGAGTGCCCCTGCTGAATGTTGGTCCCAAAGGGACAGGCAGGGACACAATGAAACAAACATGGACTAACAAGGTTACAGACTGGGAGGATTAGGCCCAAGTTAGGGGAGTTTCATGCAGAACAAATAGTAACAAATATTTTGCACCAGACTAGAGCAGGCCTGAGAGCAATCTACTGGGTTAAGACACTATGCAGTTCTAGGAAATTAGAATCCATTTGGCATACCTCTATGCCCAAGGGACCTCCCTACTAGTGATTCTGGCATTGATACTATTCATAGCTGTGTATATTATTTGATTTTCTCTGCAATGAGTATTAGTCTACTTGACTATGTCATAGATCATTATTTTACATTGTTTATGCCCAGCTTGTTTATCTAAAGGGTGACTGAAAGTTTTATGTATGTACCTAAGGGACTTTTCAACATATGGCTATCATACCACACAACCTATTTCTATTTCTATTTCAGCCTGGAAAGTGTTAGACGGCGCAGTCTTGTTAGCTGGTCTGAGAAATGGCTGTAGGAAACAACACTCGACGAAGTTATTCCATCATCCCATGTTTTATATTTGTTGAGGTATGTGTATTTAGCTTTTATGATCAAGTTGGAATAATAGTAGCAGATTTCAAGTGGTAACTTAGATTTTTTTATAAAATTATGTAATCTTATGATTGATGGGAAAATTTTTATTGTACAGATATAAATAAATACATAATAAGTTATGCCATATGGTTCTTACATAGGAAGCCAAAAGATTGTTTTAAAACTATCTCCAGGGTACAGTATATTTTTAATATGTTTTGTTTATTTTAAATAATGATGCAAATATATTAACTGAAAGTGGGTCGTTAATTAAATTCTTTTTTTAAAAAATCAGTATTCTCTTTCAGAATTTCAGTAAGTCCGACATTTTACTGATAATGTTACAGTACTTCCTGGAATTTTTCATTGAAGCCTAAATTAAAATGAAAATATTTGAATGGAGTATTTCCACTGGGCATTTTTGCATAATGAGGTGCTGGAAGCTTGTATGATTTCTTTTTATCATGAATTATTTTGTTGATCTGTGCTAAGTGTGTCAGCAAATAATTTACTCAGAATCTTTTTAGCTAAATTTCCTGTTCTTTTTCCCATGGTAGCCCTAGTCTGTAGTGTTTGTTACAAAGAACCTAAAGATATATAGACTATGAATTTTGAAAGCACCAGATTTTTAGAAAGCTTTTCTTGAGATGATATCAGAATAGGACATTGATTTGCTGCAGATGGTATTGATTTTGTCTTGGCAAAGAGAGAAGCATCCAAAGGCTTTCGCTTGATCCTGTGAATCAGGTTTGAAATATGACAGGTTGGGGGTGCACTACTATAATTTCAACACTTTGGGAGGTTGAGGTAGGGGCCTGGCAAGGTCAAACTCAACCTGGAAAAACATAAATTTGTGAGATCATTTGTCAAGGTTTGTTGAAAGGAAAAGCTCATTCAGTCTTGCATGCCTATTGCTGACAATCTGAACAACAGATTTGATGATAACAATACATAATGTAATGACCATTGTTAATTTTCCATTCTTGATTTGAAATTATGTGCCATTTTTATTGTTTTATGTTGTTTTGCTTTTGACTTTGTTATTTGTTTTTATTTTTTCTTCGTTAAAATAAAACAAAATAACTGAGATGAGAACAATGTAACTCATTGTGAAGGACCTAGATTAAAACCCCAGTGCTTTTTTAAAAAAGCAACAGTGCACAGCTTCTGAGCTTCACGTCTAGTAACTGCCTAGAGAGTCTGCATCCCAAACACAGTTGTAGCTCATCCTATGTTATGGCATTTCTTGGCTAGTTTGGAAAGAACATGAATGCTGATGTGCTCTGTGTGAAAACAGACACATGGGATAAACCACTACTTAGATTAGCAAAAATGAAGTCTTGCCACATGTAATTTTTTATACACAGACCATAAATTGTTTTGATTTTTTTTATTTAAAGTTATTTTTTCTAGAAATAACTGTACATATTTTCAACATTCTGATTTTGGGTGATAAATATGGCTTTGATTGACTTTTGAGTTTCACTTTGTGGATATGGGCTTGGCAGATGAATATTACCGTATTTGAACATCTATTCTCAGCTGATATTTCTGAACCAGTTTTTTTATATGTCAGAATCAGGAAGTGTCCGGAGAAAAGACTGAGACAGAGGTGTTAATATAAATGAAGATTCATATAGATTTAACCTAAGCTAAACCAATACAAAGATAAAGAAAGAACTCATTGCCCAATAATAAACACATACTATTTATAGTCTGCTTTTAACTTGCTGAACAACAACAATGACAACTTCAGTCACACAGTAACTACCAATATATATACTGTGGATTCTAGTTATTATTGTTCCTGTTGAAATTATGACATAGAATTTTGATACAATTCATGGAGAAAGTGTAAAAAACATAAAACTACATTTTAAGTATTGCTTCTCTTTTGTCATAAGAAAAATGAAATTTTCAAACAAGCTGGGAGAAATTGTGGAATAAATCACCTGTCATCATCTTTATCCTGCCAGCAGCCCATTTATTCTAAATGTGTTTTAAAAAATCAGCCAGAAAATAAACCTGAAAGTAAAAGTATTCATTTATTGCTTGAAGCTGTGGTCTCTGAAGATTTGTAGCTCTCTAATGCATGAATGATGAACTTGGTTAGTAGACCAGCACCTAGAGAGATAAATTCATTCTTCTGCCTCTTGCCTTGACACAAACATAAATATAAGTCTAAAAATCTGGGAAAGGGAATATGATTCCTTCTTTCTCTAGCTGTGCTGTTGCCCTTTGTATGAGGACAGATGTGTCAGTGGCTTCCCTTAGAAATAAGCAGGAGAAAGCAAAAGAGAAGCAGAACACAATAGAAAAAGAGTGAGCAGAGGCATTGAATCGCAAAGGAGCACTTATGATTCTCATGTATTACATTCTTCAAATATGCATAATTAACCTACAGTGTTCCAAGCACCATAAAAAGAGGTAATAGAAAATTTGTCCCAACATATCTTGGTTAGGAGCTTGTGCTGGCACTGGTCCAACCTTTTCAGAACTTATGAGGATTCTGGGTGGCCCATGGGAATCCTGATGAACCCAGCCAGCACCCACCACCTACACAGAAGCTTTGTTCCTTGTTTTTTGCATTTTGATTTTTTTTGCATTGTAAAAACAGTGAAAATAGAATTAAAACAAAAAATTACAAGTGATACAGAATTTCACTTAACAGAGTAATATAAATTTCACAGTATTTGTTGTAATACTTAGTGTTGACTTCCAACCTGTTATTCATATCACCAGATAAATGCATATAAAATTGAAGAAGAAAGAAAGAAATACATAAGAAATTTGGAAGAGAAAAAGTACAAACAATTGAAAAAAGGAGAAAAAATAAAGCATCAACTGCTTCTTTCCATAGGCCAGTAGAAATGAACAATACAGTTGTCCCAACCATCCTGTTACATATATAGATAAATCTCTTTATCTATGTGTATATCTCTTTACCTCAACTCAGTAACTCCTTTTGAATAGGTTCATTTCCTTTTCCCAGTATCTATTTTACCCTTCAGATTCCATTTTTCTCTTTTGAGTTCTCTCACTAAGGAGACAATATGATGTTTGCACATGTGGGTCTGATTAACTTCACTTAAGAGCATGTTCTCTAGTTACATCCATGTACTGGAAAAATTCTCAAATTTATCCTGGTTTATAGCTAAATAATGCTACATTGTTATCCATTCAGTTGATGGGCATCTGGGTTATTTCCAGGATTTATCTATGATAAATTGCACTGCTTTGTTGAGTATCAGCCAGTCACCTCGACTAGTAGTGAGAGCCTTGGTGAGTCCTACCCTGCCCCAACTATATTGGAAACTGTATTACTGACCCAATGCCCACTGCTCTCCCATCACTGCTAAGTTTTGATGTTTACTAGAAGCTTTAAAAATGCCAAAATGCTTGAGCAAAAGGCAATCTCAATCCTCAAGCCCACCTAGAAAACAATTCAGGAGACAAGGATATAAAAGAACTGGGAAATCACACACATTATTTCATTTCAGAAATTGAAGTAAAGAAACAAGTTCCTTAGGCTATGGAAGAAATAAGATGAAAAATAGTCTTCAGGTCAAAAAGGAAATGACAGCAATCATGAAAAAATTTCTCAGCACAGCTAATGAAAAAAGAAGTAAAAAATAGAGAAAAACTAAAGAATGATGTAAACATTGAATGAACAAAACAGGAAAGAATTAGAATACATGCAACAAATTCAAACAGATATTCAGGAAATTAAGAATTCTACTAAAAGCTGGCAAAGCCACTTGAAATTGAAGATAAATTTTCAGACCTCAAAACAGTGGTGCAGCTAATGAATGTGAAAGTAAAGAGCTCTTAAAGCTAACAAGGAACCATTAAGTAATAATTCAGCAGCTACAGGATGATGCAAAGAAAATTAATGTAAGAATGAAAGGTGTCAATGAAACAGCAGGAGACAGAATAAATGACATAAAAAGACTATTTACAGAGCTACCAGCAGATAATTTTCCAAACATGAGAAGAGAATCTCACATGCAGCAAACAAGGTGTAGAGAACTCCAAACAGCCATAATCAAAATAAATCTACACTTAGGCATACGGTAATTAAGCAAAAGAATGGAATATTAAAGCTGTTAGGAGAAACACATAATCTACAATTGAAAGCCCATCAGAATTATAGCAGATTTCTCAGCACAAGCCACCAACACAAGAAGAGGTTGGAGCAAAGTATTTCAGATCCCAAAAGAAAATAGCTGCCAACACAGATGGATGATCCTTCAAAATTATCTATCAGATTCAGTGGTGAGATAAGTTACTTCTTTGACAAAGAACAATTGAAGTAATTCATGACCACCATACCAATGCTACAAAGAGTATGGACAGATACTCTAGAAAGAGACAAAAGTGCTCACAGCTTCAAGAACAACAGAAGAGAGCCACCAAACAGAGTAAGTAATAAAAAGAGGAGAAAAGTACAAAACCTATGACAGAAACATAACATGACAAAGATAAGCCAATAGATATCAGTGATAACTATGAATGTAAATGACCTGAATTAACGAATCAAAAGAAACTGACTAGCAGGTGGATTAGGAAACAGAAATACAACAGTATGCTACATACTAGAAACACATTTAACTCAAAAAGAAATTTGTAGACTGAAAGTCAAAAGATGGAAAGTAATTCTCCCACAGGAAACCAGTAACAAGCAGAGGTGGCTATTCTAAAGTTGACAATATCCACTTCAAACAAAAATCATTGAAAGAGATAAAGAAGGTCACTACACACTTGTTAAGGGAAAGCTGAAAGAGTAAGAGATAATGCCTTAAAAATAAGGAGAAGGGTGGAGAGATAACACAATGGCTTAAGCACCTTCCTGGCAAGCACAAGGTCATGAGTTTAATCCTGATATTAAAAAAGAAAAGAAATGAAAGAAAAAAGAAGGAAAGAAAGAAACAAACAAACAAACAAAGAGAAACAAGCAAATAACAATACAACATCTGCAAAATGATGCAAAGGAAAATAACATAAGCCTAATAGGTATCAATGAAACAGCTGGAGATAGCACAAAAGACATAAAAAGAGTATTGCAGAAATAGTAACAGAAAATTTCCCATTCATGGGAAAAGAATCTGATCTAAACATAATTGAACCATATAGTTATCCATAATCAAAATAGTCACACAGAAACATAATAAACAAAATCCAGACATTGAACAAAAGTACAGAATATTAAAAGCTATTAGAGTGAAAAAACATCATATATAATGGTATAATGGAAAGTCTATCTGAATAACAACAAATTTCTAAACACATACCATCAAATCAACAAGAGTTTGGAGTGAGACATTTAAAGATAAAACTTTCAATCCAGATTTCTGTATCCTGAAAAACTATCTATCAAATTTAATGGAGAGATTATATATTTCTATCACAAAGAACAATTGAAGAAATTCATGGACACCAAGCCAACCCTACAAAGAACACTGATAAGTATTTTAGAAAGAGATAAAGATGACCACATTTTCAACAGCAACAAAAGAACTACCAAGCAGAGAAAGCAATTAAGCAAAGGGTAAAAGTAGGAATCTTAGAGATTGCTACTTAGAGATAAACTGATACATATCAATTACAACTATCTATATAAATTGCTTCAGTTCACCAATCAAATGAATCAGACTGACAGAGTGAATAAAAAATAAAATCTAACAATATGCTTTATACAAGAAACACATTTTACTCAAAAATAAATTAATAGACTGAATGCTAAAGGATGGAAAACCATAGTCCATGTGACAAGAACCTAGAAAAAAGCAGGGGTGGCTATCCTGGTTGCTGAAAATGTCAACTTCATACTAAGTGTGATTAAAAGAAACAAAGAAGCTCACTACATACTTGTTAGGGGAAAACTCCAAGTGGAAGAGATAACAATTATAAATATACATGCACCCAATGTAGGACAACTCAACTATATAAGACAAATTTTAACAGGCGTGAAAACTGTAATGAGCAATAGCATAATTGTATTGGGAAACTTTTAACACCCCACTAATACAAAGAGAGAGATCAACCATGCAAAAAATGAGTAACAAAACATCAGAACTAAATTAAGCTTGTGAAGAAATGGACTTAGTAGACCTTTGCAGAGTGTTCCATCCAACAGTAGCAGAATGCACAATTTTCCAGTTGCACAAGGGATGTTCTTCAGAATGGGTCACGTGCTAACTCATAGATGATGCAGAGACAACTGGAATCACACTAAGCCTCTTTATCTTTGATAAAGGGAGCAAACAAGTTCACTGGAAGAAAGAGAGCCTCTTCAATAAAGGATGCGGGATAAACTGGTTTTCCACATACCAAAGGTTAAAATTAAACCCATGTCTAACACAAGCTCTAAACTACAGTCAAAATGGATCAAGGATTTGAACATTAAAATAAAAATACTAAATCTTCTGGAGGAAAATGTAGTTGAAACCTTAAAGTCATATGGTAGGTAAAGCCTTCATGAACAAAAACCAATCTGTATCAGAAATACTTCAAAGAATCAACAACTGGGATTTCATCTTCAAAAGTTTCTGCACTTCCAAAGAAATCTCCAACGGAGTAAAAATAAAAACCACAAATTTGGGAAAAAATATATCGGATTGTTCCTCTGACAAAAGCCTTGTATCCAGAACATATAAATAAAACAACCATACCCCAAAATTCAAAGACCCAATCGAAAAATGGTTATCTGAGATGAATATATGCTTCTCAGAGAAAGAAATACAGGTGGCAAGTAAATATATGAAAAAAATGTTCGACACCATTGATCCCTCAAGAAATGCTAGTTAAAACAACACTGTGGGGCCCGGCGGGATGGCACAGTGGTCTAAAGCGCCTACTTGGGGAAGCTTGGGAGGCTTCAGGGACCGCGGTTTGATCCCCGGCACCACATGCTGCGCCAGCCCTGACCTCGGGGCGGGCTGAGCCGGCCATTAAAAATGAGTGAATAAACAAACAAAGGTTCTGCAACAAGAATAAAAATAATAAATAAAATTAAAAAAAAAAAAAAAAAACAAAAAACCAACACTGTGGTTTCATCTCATCCCAGAAAGAATTGTTAACATCAAGAAGTTAGCCAATACCAAATGCTGCAGAGGCTGTGGTGAAAAATGAATCCTTTGGCACTGTTGGTGGGAGTGCAGACTGGTACAACTACTATGGAAATCAGTGTGGAGATTCCTTAAAAAGTTAGGTCTGGAGGTCCCATTCAAAAAATGAGCAACAAAATACCAGAGCTAAATCAAACTTGTGAAGAAATGGACTTAGTAGACTTTTAGAGTATTCCACTCAATAGGATCAGAATATACAATTTTCCCAGCTGCAAAAGGGATGTTCTCCAAAATGGAATGAAGGACCAGGGATATAGCTCAGCAGCATAAGCCTTGCCTGGCAAGTACAAGGTTCAGAGAAAGAAAGAGAAGAAAGAAAGAAAGAAAGAAAGAAAGAAAGAAAGAAAGAAAGAAAGAAAGAAAGAAAGAAAGAAAGGAAGAAAGAAAGAAAGAAAATGGAATGAAAATGTCATACCATAGCAATCTCTATGCTCCCATGTTTAGAGTAGCCATTTTTTCCTAGACAAATCTTGGAAACAACCCAAATGCCCATAAACTGAGAAAAGGGTAAAGAAGATGTCATATTTTTACACAACGGAGATCATTCCACCATAAAATAGGATAAATTTGAGTCTTTTATCAGTAAATGGATGCAACTAGAGACCATTCTTTTAAGTAAAATAAATCAGACCAGAATGTGCAAATATTATGTTGTCTCCTTAGTGTGAGAACCTGAAGGAGAAAATTAAATCTGAAGCATACAATAGATTCTGGAAAATGTGAATGAACCTATTCAATAGAAAGGAATTACTAAGTTGAAGAGAAGGACATGAGAGGGCGTGGGGGAAAGAGATATATCTATGTATGTAAGCAGGATGGTTTGGAGAATTGTACTGTGCATTTCTGCTGGTCTATGGAAAGGAACATTTAGTGCTTAATTTATTTTGTTTCCTTTTTTCAATTTTTTGTACCTTTTCTTAATTTCTTATATATTTCTTTCTTTGTTTTCTTTTCTTCCAATTTTGCATGCATATATCTGGTAGTATGAACAACTAGTTGGAAGACAGCACTGTGCATCTTTTTAGTTCTGGTTAATCACAAAAGAACCTGAGTACAGGAAATGACAACAAACAAATTCCAGCATCCACTTTAGCTTTCTGAATTTTTGTTATATTTATTTGAAATATTTATTCTAAGGAAATAAAATGTGAAAGCATAGCTGTATCCTATGGTTTTAGAATATATATATATATATATATATATATATATATATATATATGAATTTTATAGCTAAGTATACAAAACAACTATTTGTGAAATTAGAATTTTTTTACCCTACATTATTCCATGCATTTTTTAAAAAAATGTATTTACTATAGAGTCTACAGGGTCTCACCACGTAGATCAGACTCATAGCTGTTCTCCTCTTTTCAGCCTCCCAAGTGCTGGGATTACTGGCATGAACCACCACACCCAGTCCCAATCAACTTCTGAGCACACCCTGGGGCAGGGCCAGCACAGCATGTGAGGGATTGAACCCTGGCTACTGCACTCTGCCTAAGCAGGTGCTTTAATCCACTGAGCTATTTGGCTGGCCCTTGTTTTCATATTTTTATATATGTATATATTCATAAACAATTCTTTAGGGGAATTTTACATAGGTGACACTTTTGTAACTAGTCTTTCAATTCAGCATTATGCTTCTGAAGGTATCCAGGTTGGCAATTCTTTCATTTTAATCATTATATGTTGTGCTATTGTGAAAGTATACATAATTAAGGACAGCTTGATTCATTTCTTTGTTTGCTTAATAATTTTTAACTCCTAATTTTTAATAAAAAATTGAAACTTAAAAAAAAAAGAATCATTTCCAAAGAAAGCTGAGGTAAGACAGATTTTCCTGTTTACAAAGCAAATGTTATGTGTTCAGTAGGACTCTATACACATTCCCAGTGCTGAAGAAGCCTTATATTGAGGAAATCATATATTGATAAATAGGGATAGCCAGTGTCATTTTCCTGCTGTTTCTTTTCTTAGCATGAAGACCTGCATTTGATAGTCATTTCTTGGTTAAGAAACTTAACAATGAAGTCAGAAAAACAAAGCAGATAAAGTAGCAGATGAAGCCAGGACATTTGTTCACAAATGCTCAAAAACTTGATACTTGAAGTATTTTATAGCCTTTTGAATATTATAAGTTAATTTAAGTCTGGCAACAGCTCTTTGTCCTTGTCGGATTATGAGTTTTGCTAAATGGGGAAGAACTTATGTGACACCAAAAAACAAAACAATGAAAAATACAGAAAAGAACTGTAAAAGTCAGTAAAAAGATCATAGAATTGACTTAGATATAAAGATATTGTTTTGATTTATTTGTATATGTATATGTATTTGATTGTATTTGTATATGTAAAAAAATTGTATACTAAAATATGATAGCTAAATAAAGCCATAAAATTAAACATATGCATCTACATAAAATGAGTTAATTTACCTGTAAAATGTTTATGACATATTATTACATAAATATGTATGGGGAAAAAAAAGAAAATACCCTTATTTCTACCTCTGTATATATGCATGAAAAAGCTTCCTCAGTTTCACATCTAGCCAAAGAATTGCAGGGGTGTAATTACATCATTTAGTTTTTTGTTACTACTTTATAAGAACCACATTCATATCAGACTTTTAAAAGACACTTCTAAAAGCCCCATTTTTAGTATTAGATAGGTTTGTACATTTCAAAAAATGTTTCAGTTAATTTTCCTTCAAGTCAGAACATTTATTTCTTTATTTCTAATAGTTATGCCTTTAATTTTTTTCTTATCTTATTGCTTTAGTTAATTTTTCTCATGTAACAGTAGCGACAGTGTCAAGAATATCCTTGCCTTGCAACTTTAAAGAGGGTACTTCTGGTATATTCGATTAAATTCCAAATAAATGTGGGTGGGTTTTCTTTTCCTTTATTCCTAGATTAAATGATTTAATTTATTTTAATGCCATTTCTCTCCTTTATTGGATATAAATTATAAATTATATTTTGTTCAAGACATCTCTATATTTTAAGTATACATACAACTTTTTTAAATTCCAGAGTTAATGAGGAGATCTGCCACTCTGTTAGACAACCAAAATATGTTCTGAGGTCTCTCTGGGATTATATGTGTCATTTTTGAGTTTTACATTTTCCTTACATTTGCACTCCTTTGTTCAGTCGGTTCACTTTAGATTGGCTCATAGCCATCAATTGTTCTTTTCATTTATATTGGCCAATTTTTATTAGTACAGGTTTATAGTACATAATGGTTATATCCATACTAGGTATCTGGTACATATACATAATGCATCTTTTTTTTTTTTTTTTTTTTTTGCAGGACCGGGGTTCAAACTCACAACCTTGCACTTGCCCAGCAGGCACTTGTGCCTTGGAGCTATCTCCCCAGCCCCTACATAATGCATCTTAATTTATTTTTTATCCCTTCTTCCCTGTGTCTCTTGGTCCCCTTCTCTTTTGCAAAAGATCAGCTTCTTCTTTTTCTGTTATCCATCAGTTGTTCTTTTATTTCTTTATATTTTGGGTTTCTCACCTAATGGAAACCACACTAAGCTTGGGAATTTGATTTATTTCACTAACATTATGGTCCCCATGTGCATCCATTTCCCCACAAATGAGCAATTTTTTTTTGAGTACTATTGTTTGTTTTGTTCCTTCTTTTAATATTCTGTTGAAGTCTATCTTTTAGTAGCTCTTTTAAGTGAGATCTAATAAACCAAAAATATTCTTAATATTTACCTGAAGCTGACTTTATATTATAATTAATCTGGACAGTGATATCTCCCTTGGCAGTGAATTCTAGATTGAGGGTTTTATTTTTCGCCCTTATAACTTTAGCAGTCTTATTGAATTTTCTTTCACTTTCCTGTTTCTGGTGAAAATTTCTCATTACTACTATTCTCTATAGATGATAAAACCTATGGGTTTTGATTCTCTCTCTCTCTGTCTCTCTTTGTCTCTCTGTCTCTCTGTTTATCTCTGTCTCTCTATCTCTCTCAGTCTCTGTCTCTGTCTCTGTCTCTCTCTCTCTCTCTCTCTCTCTCTCTCTCTCTCTCTCTCTCTCTCTGTTTGGGTTTTGAAAAGTATTGTTTGCTATCCATTCCATAAACCTGGTTTTGCCTCTTTCAATCTCTCTGTTCTCTTTTAACTATAGCACTTTTCTTTATCTCATCATTCATTTCATTTCTCTATTTCTTGACCCACCTTCTGTTGTTTAACTTCCAGCTCTATGAATGTCTTTAGAAAGCTACCTGTTCTTTGTAATTTTATTTTGTATGCTTGGTTTATTTCTTTTATCTCCTTGGTTACTGTCTTGGTTATTGTTTTCTTGTCGAGACAAAATATCTGATGGCCAAAATTGAGGAAGAAAAGATTTATTTAGCCCACAGTTTGTGGAAACTTTTGTCCATAATCAGCTGGCTCCAACGCAGGGTGGCATGGAAGGGGGTGTCTTAGTTACTTTTTACTCATTGCTGGGACAAATACCCAACACTCAAAATGAAGGAAGGAAAGGTTTATTTAGCTCACAGTTCGTGGAGGTTTCAGTCCATATTCGGCTGGACCAAGGCTGAGTGGAACAGGGCAGAGAGCATCCAGTTCATGGTGGTGGAACAGCAACAAAATGGTGGCAGAGGTAGCCAACCAAACAGGGCAGCAGAGAGCAACAGCTATGGCTCAAGTCTGTCTCTCTCTCTTTATATTACATCAGGCTCTCTGTCTTAGCCTATCTGCCTCAGGCCATACCTATAATCCCAGAATTACTTCGACCCATAATCCCATCAGTACTAAAACCCTTAATCCCAGGAATCATGGATCAAGTCTCAAACTCTAGAAGTCCCCGCCCCCTGACTCATGAGACTTTGGGGGGACAACTAGACATAAACCGTAACATTCTTCCCCTGAATCCCCAAAGTCTCATACATATCCCTTTTTACAAAGGACATTTTAGTCCATCTGGAAGAGTTTCCAAAGTCCCAATAGTTTCAGCATTGCTGAAAAATCCAAATCCCATGTCTCTTCCAAGATCCAGGGCAAACTCTCAACTGTGAGCCCCTGTATAACAGAAGAGTTAAGCATATCCAACATTCAAAGGCATAAGATAAACATTACAATTCCAAAAGTTGCAAACAACAGGGTAATACAAAGTTTATGTTTACCCATAGTTCCAACTGAAGCATCCAAAGCAGTCTGCACTGAGTTGTGAGCATCATGCAACTCCACTTCTACAGCACTCTTGGTGGTAATTCCCATAGCTTCTCCCTTAGGCCGGCTTTGCTCCCTCTTAGCACGATCCATGTACCTGGCTTTTCCAAACTTCTGGGGTTTCCACTGAATAGGTTTCTTATACCCAGCTTTACACACTGCCCTCTCAGGGGCACACTGCCTGGCCTACCAGGCCTTCATTTGAAATTGAGGTGGAAGCCTTCTTAACCTCAGAATTCCCTCATTCTGCATATGCCTATGTGGATAATGCCAAGGGTTGCTGCCAGCTGGAGCAGTAGCCGGGCTTCTTTCTATCTTGGCTGAAGGGGTCAAAGGCCTAGATCACTGAGCACCCTGACCCTGATTCCGAAAAACATATTCTCCATGTGGGCGCCATTTTGGAACCTGGTTTGGTCACTGCCACCATTCTGGTACTTGAGTCTCTGCGGCTTTCTTCTCAAGGCAAAGCCTCTCTCCCTTGCAATTCTGAGACTGCAAAGGGTAGAGAGCTTCTGCCTCTTGTGATGCCCTCAGGCCATCCTTTTGATTCTCTGGTTCCTTCCCAGCAGTGGAGATCCTTTTAGCTCCATCTCTGCAGTCCACAGCTTTCCTCGTGCTTCCTTTCTAGCCAAACTCACATTTTGAATCATCATTCTTGGCTCTTTGCTCTTGATTTTCAACATAAATCTGGCTCAAAGCCACCTAAACAACCACGCCATCGCCCCAGTAGTTTGAAATATCTCTTGAAAGATTAATCAGTCAGCCATGTTTAATCTCAATCTTAGGCAAAGTTCCTGGGCATGGGCAAAATTCCGAAAGAGTTTCAGCCAATCCATAGCACAAATCATCTGGAGTCCAATGACCAATGCTGTCCTTATTTCCAGTAGAAACCTCCTCAGCCTGGTCTTTACAGGCAGGCCTCCTGTCAGTCTTCTGGTCTAAGCTCTGACCAGAATCGCCCAAGCCAAACAGCCAAAGCCGTTCTAGTGCTTTGTTTTTAGCCAACATCTCTGAACCTTTCCTATCTCTTCCTGTAAGCCATTCGCAAAAGTTTGTAATCCACACTGTCAGGTATAGTCAATGGCCCCACTTCTCTGGTACCAAATTCTGTCTTAGTTACTTTTTACTCATTGCTGGGACAAATACCCAACATTCAAAATGAAGGAAGGAAAGGTTTATTACAGAAGTGGTGTGGCCCTAGGCAATTGCAGAATTGCACCAAACTGAAAGGTTGAGATATCACTGGAGAGATAACAAAAACTGTGGATTGTAAGAACGAATGCTGCAGAGGATGGCCTGAAAGGGAGTGCAGATGAACAGCGGGAGGAGAGGAGGGTGGATTAAGAACTATGGTGTGTAAGGGCCATGCCAGCTGGCTCAGAAAAACCAAGCCTGAAGGGTTAGATGCTTGGATAAAGGTTACTTTTGTGCCCCTTGCCTTTTCAATGTACCTTTCTGTCCTGAGCAGAGCTGCCTCAAGAGAAAACTTTACTTTAGGTATGCATGTGACCAGAGGATAATAATCTTCAGGTCTAGGTTATCCTGTATTTACTAATGAGAAAAATAGTCAGATCAGAATTACTAAAATTCCTATTTTTTTTTTCATTCCTCTGTACTAAAAGTAAAAAATGGCAAAAATGCAGTATACAAACCAGAGGGAGTGGGAAAAAGAGTAACGTTGACCTTTATGTGATCACAGAACATTGCTCCTCTTATCCTCTTGCTGTGCTCCTTGAGCACAGCTACCGTAACTTTTGGTCAGGAGAAAAGATTGCAGAACAAGCTAGTTAAAGAAGAGAAATGGTGGCCAAAAAAGTCAAATGGTTTCTGTATTTTTTAATCATCAGTCCTTTATTATCTTTTATCCTTTCTCTGCCCCTGCTGTCTCCCCCTCTCCATTTTTCTCCTTTCCTCCTCACATTCTCTCCTTTTCTCTCCCTGTCATCTCAGCCACACTTCGCCCACTTGGCATTCTGCCAGAGAATTTCTCTGTGGAAAGGCATGCTCAGACTGGTTAATGAAGCATCTGAAAAGTAAAACACTGAAGTGTTCGTAGTCTCCTATGTTCCTCCACAACCAGTGAGAGATGTATTTTTTCGAAGCACTTAACACTAGGTGTTTCTTTTAACAGGTTTTCCCTGATACCTGTGGATTCCTCTCAGGACAATTTTACTATATTCTCTGTAAAGACATGAATAACTCACACAGTCAAGTCTTTTTCAAATGTGTTTGTGCTGACAGAAAAACTCTAAATGGAGCTTGGCTTTCTCACAAGACAATATTAAGTGCCAGGAATTTGGACATAACCTATGTATTTGCAGCTTGATGGGTACAAATGTGACAGTTTGATCATTTTGATAGTCACTTGTACTTGCAATTTTTATTTTCTATTTTTGACAGTTCGGTTTTCTCAGCATAAACCTACCAGGTGAATGATACAAATCACAAGTCTGAAGATAAATAATATGAAGCTCCAAAAGAACTAGATCATTCTGAGGGGTTCTCTGGGGCCAGACATTAAAAAATTTCCCAGTACCATTGTACTGTTTCTCTTATTTTCTGTGTCTCTGTTGTCAAAAGGTGGATGTCTCCTGCCCTTCCTTTCCAAATTTTGCTCTTACGTGCTTAGCTTCAGCAACATTGAGTACCTTACTTCTTAAACTTGAGTTGCAAATCAGAGAACTGTATCACCTTTAATGCTTTCCTTCTTTCCTTCCTTTTATCCTTCCTCTCTCCCTTCTGTCCCTTCTCTCTCTCTCTCTCTCTCTCTTCTGAACTCAAGACTTTGCACTTGCCAGGAAGGTGCTTATTCTTCTGAGATATCTCCCTAGTCCCTGTTTAATGTCTTTAAAACCCTGCAAGTTCTTCATAAGAAGAAAGCACCATTATTATAATTATATTAGCATACATATATATGTATATATATGCTAATGTAATTGTTCTACTGATTTCTACTAGTTCATTGAAAGGAATAGTTAGTGTTTATGTTGTCTGATCAGTCTTACATGACTATATCTGACTAATTGACATGGCAATCTGAGTAACTACCTTGAAGATGATAATATGCAATATAATAACCAGTTAATATTTTTCATCTTTCTTCGAAATTCTCTATCAGTTTTACTTTTCATGATTTTCTGTAAAATTAAAAGAGAAGCATAAAAACAATGAGTGTTTACCACAATATATATATATATATATATATATATATATATATATATATATATACATATAGTCTTCTCATTTCCTGTACCTTGTTTTTTTTTTCTTTTTTCTTTTTGAGCAGTTTCTTTCTCTTTCACAATGTCAATTGTACCATTTCCATCTTATTTATTCTTTTAGTTTCTTACCCTAGAGACACAATATAATGTTTATACATACAGGTCAGACTTATTTCATTTATAAGTATGGTTTCTAGTTGCATCCATTTACCTATAAAAACTGTGAGTTTGACCCTCTTTATAGCTGAGTAGAACTCCACTGTATAAAAATACCACATCTCTTTTACCTGTTCCTTGGTTGATGTGCATTTGGGTTGTTTCCAAGATTTAGTTATGACAGATTATCGTACTATAATACATGCTACGGTGGTATGATGTTTTAATATTTCTGGGAAAATACCTAGAAGGGGAATAACTGGGTCAAATTGAATCCTTTGTTCTAGTTGTTTGAGTAATCTCCACACTTATTTCCACAGTGATGGTGCCAGTCTACCCTCCCACCAACAGTGGAAAAGGCCTTATTAATCCCACCCAGCTCCATTGGCATTTAATATTAGTTGACTTTTTAATAATAGTCATGCATTTTCTGATGAGATAGAATCTCAGTGTTGCTTTAATTTGCATATCTAGAATGACTAATGATGTTGAACATTTTTTCATATATTTGTTTTGGTATTTCCTTATTTGAGAAGTCTTTGAAGATACAAGTACATTGCCATTTAGTTGGCAGTGCGTTGCAGGGCTGGGACAAGGTTCTTCAGCAGGCTGTTTGGGCTTTGAGTCAGGCTGCAGTAGACGGTACTGTGTGTCCCATAGCCAGGATTGACTGGCCCAGGTACCAGGGGATAGAAGAGGAAATGGTGCCACTCATCATACCCCTATTGATTCCTATTTTCAGACCTTGTACTCTGATGGCCTAGAACTCTTAGTTCCAGAAGGGGAGAAAGTTTGTACCTGGAAGCACAACAGTGACACTATTGAAATTTTCCCGTGGTCATTTTAGGTTCCTCATTTCTCTGAATGAATAAATTCAAAAGGATGTCATAGTGTTGGTAGATATAATTGATCCAGACTATAAATAGGAAATGGGCTGTTATGCCACAATGAAGGGAAGGAAGAATATAATGTAAGGGTACTTCCTAGTGTTAACATACTCTTTTACTAAGATCAGTGAGAAACTGTAACAATCCAATCCTAGTAAGATCACAAGAGCAGAACCTTCAGAAATGAAGGTATAAGTCAAAGCATCCCATAAAGTACCAATCCTGCTGAAGTGCTTGCTCAAGGGCAAGGGAAATATAGAATGAGTAGTAGAAGAAGGTAGTTATAAATACTGGCTAGCACAATGACCAGAAACAAAGATGACAATCTTTTTTATTTTGTTCATATGCCTGCACGTATGTACTTGTCTATTCAGCAAGTGTCTTTGTTTTCTTTCCTTGTAACATAATGTTGATAGATGTAGTATCAGTGTTTAAGCATTGTTAAATCTCTATTATGATGTATAAGTTACGAAATATGAGAAGAGTGAGTATCACCAAAAGAAAAACTTCACCTTCTATATTGTGAAAGGATTTAGTGAGTTTCTGTTTGCATGCAGGTTGCTTGTAGTAGGTAACATGTAATTATGATCTTGGCTGTTGTATTTGGATAGTGAGTATGGCAAAAGGAAATGGGTTGCATTGTCAGGTTAACTAGGGATGGATTATGATCCTATTGATCAAGATCTTGATGATCTTGTGATCTTGATGTCAACTTGAATGTCTTTAGAAATACCTATCGGATCAATGGAGCATGGTTCTGGCTGTCTGTGGGTAGTTGGCATGTAGGCTACAAAGTGAGTAGAGAAGAACCACCCCAAATCTATTGGTTAACTTTACTCTGATGTGAAGATATTAATTAATTTTCCCAAGGTTGCACAATTAGGTATGAACTGAGTTACAATCAAACCAATAACTCTTCAGTCTGTTATAATCAATGGAAATTATTCATTAGCCAAATTGTAAAAGTAGAACCTCAAAAGTTACTTAAAAATGTTTACATCAATATTTACACTTAATGGGCAGTGTAATAAAACTTAACGTATTTAACATGATGTGAGGAAAAGACTTTAATAGTAGAATGTCCAGGGCCCACAAAGATTTGGGATCACCTCTGCTATGGGGCTAGGGCAGCATTCCAGGTGGAGTTATACTGAAAACCAAAACCTAGTGAGATGCTATTTAAGTGGATGTGTCAGCTCATGAGGAGGAGCTCTAGAAAGAAAGAGCATCTTGACAAGGACCAAGACCTGAGGAGACACTGGAACTTGAATTGTTTAGCGAGATTCCAACTGCTGAAACTTACAGGATAATGCAGAGGACAGTAACAGACTGAAGAGATTGGAAAGATAGTCCATGAGGAATCTTTTTTTTTTTTTTTTTTTTTTTTTTTTTTTGTACTAGGGGTCAAACTTGGGACCTTGCACATGCCAGGGACATGCTTACGTTTATGCTGCTGAGCTATATCCATGGCCCACTATTCGTTTTATTTATTCCTGGGCCTTGGAAAATCAGAACATTCCTGAATATTTTAAGTTGATCCCTTATCTAGGGACATGGGATGGGAGAATCATGCTGAAGACCTGCAATTGTGGAGAGAAGACAGGAACTCATATTTTCAGTGTCTGTTTGCAGTAGATCACATCTCAGCCCAGACTGCAGAATATTTCTCAGAGAATGGCAGCTGAGGTAGCCCTGGGCTCCTCATTGCTCACTTCCTGTGATACCTATTTGACAGATGAGAAGGAAATGAAAGAAATTTCATGTTATTGAAAACTTCTAAGCATAACACTTCTGAAAACTGTTCTTAGAACTACCCTTCCACCCTTCAGATAATTCAGGTAGCTAATAATCTTAACGATTGGCTTGGTTGGATACATTGTAAAACTGTTGCCTGAAGAATTTTCGTATGATTCTTAACCAGTATATGTATTACAGTGACTTCATGTTTCTAATTTCCTGAGAAATTTATTCCTTCAGCCGAACATGTATTGACAAGTATATTCCTTCTACTGTAGAATATCTGATACTTTTTTCTGATGAATCTTTAATTGAATATGTGATTTCCAAAGTTTCAACTGCAAATAATTCATCCAGACATTTATTTTATTTTTGTAATAAATAACTTAGTGGAGGATAGGAAAGTGAGGTTGCATCTGGAAAGAGTATAGTGTATTTTTCTCTCTGTGGTGTTGTGTATCCTATATGAGTGAGAGTTAATAGATTTTGGCTTCACTTACACAGTATTCTTACTGTGGCCCAGAGATGACCTGTTTTAAAGCGATTAGGGGGTTTGTAAATATTTAATTTCCTGAAGCTAAATCAGCTAAACACTGATCTTAATCACATAGGAAGAATAATTATTATTATTTTGCATTTTATATATTTTGTTGGTCTTTCTTATGTCCAGTAAACTTTGGAACTAAATCATGAAAGATCACATGTAAATGTATACATTCCAACTGTACAGTGCAGCAGGTGCCGTTGGTGCCCTCTCCACTTTCTCTCTACCTACCCTGAGGGCCCTCAAAAATCATATGGAGCATAAGGGACTCTTTTTCTCTGCCTGAGGCTACACTCTGGCTATAGGGCTATGGTCGGGCTACAAACTGAGTAATCCATTATTGCTGGGGTATTGAGACTCCCAGAAGCAACTTTCAAACAAAGCGGGAAAGCAACAGCACATAACTCATCAGCCTTCCTCACTCCTCAATGGCACAGTTCTGAAGAGAGCTTGCTAAGGTGTCTCACAGTTCTCCAGTAAGATAGGATGGCTGTTGCCAACAGTGATAACCCACTCAAAAATGGATCTTTTTAGCACAGAATGTATTTGAAGTAAGAAAAGCTTTATCTCAACACAATTAGGTGTTAAGATTTGGAGAATAGAAGGCAAAAAAACCTTTGTGGAAATGTAATCAAAGTAATGATTTCAAATTCAAGAGCTGTGTGGTTCTGAGTACATTAACATTGAATTAAAAGTGAGTCAATGAGGTTATTTTGTTTGTCGCATTATGTGCTATCATTTCTCTCTGAGCATATATTTTTCTATGAAATCAAATGTATTTAGCATTTTTCTAAACCAGTGCATCCTGGTCATTTAATATTAAATTCTACAGTTATCCTTGAGAAAGGCATTTTCTATAAATAGATATTAAACTTTGGGGCCAGCGAGATGGCTCAGTGGTCTAAAGCACCTGCTTAGGCAAGCTTAGGCAGCTGCTGGGACCGTGGTTTGATCCCCGGTACCATATACTGCTCCAGCCCCAACCTCAAGGCAGGCTGACCTAGCCATAATATATATTTCAAAAATAGATATTAACTTTATATACACTGCTTGGAACTTAGAAATGAGTTTTCTTTAGATAATAGAATTTCTAATAGCTTAGAATAAATTTCTAAGTGGCTTAGAAATGCATTTCTTTAGATAATAGACAAAATATGTGTAGAGAAAATAAAAACATTCTAAAGACTAATTTTTTCCTCAAATGACATTCTTTGATCTAATGTCTCAGTCTTTTTTGCATTGCTAACAGAAAACCTATTATTGGGTAATTTATAAAGAGCATAAATTTGTTTTCTATCTGTTTCTTAGCTGACATCTTATTGTTCATTACTTCGAGAGAAGGAGCACTGCAGAGGCATGGAAAGGTTGGAGAACTGGAAGCTGTATGATGTCTTTTAAAATAGAAAACAGGGAGGCAGATTTTTTCGCAAATGGGAAGAGGACTGGAAGATGGAGGGTGAAGGGGGAATAAAAAGAATCAAGATGTGTTAAGTATACAGACTGACTTCCCATGACAAATGTAAGCATATACTACAAACATGAACTAAAAAGGTTAAAATTAAAAATGAGGACTTTAATTCCTCTTAAGTGAAAGGAACCTTCCCTATTTGTGTCTTATAAGCCCCACCTTTTAGTGCTATTACATTGGCCATTTGATTGTAACAACTAAAATTTGAAGGAAGCACATGCAAACTATAATATCTAGCAAGTTTCTTCCAGCGGACATTTCTTCCCATTCATTTCTTCCTAGCTTACTATATGCTACTTTGAAGTTGAGATATTAGTGTGGTCTTTCTTAAGCCCTGAAGGAAGAAACATGATATCTAGGGAAAAGTTTATATTTGAGTGTCTGACAAAGTAGCTATTACGACTGCTCAGAAGGTTAGTGAGTATGGGCAACAATATCTGCTTTAGTAGGCAGGTTAAAAATAGGATCCTTAAGGGCTGGAGAGATAGCTCAGGAGCACAAGAGCCTGCCTGGCAAGTGCAAGGTCCTGAGTTTGATCCCCGGTTCTGCAAATAAATAAATAAATAAATAAATAAATATTTAAAAAAATAGGATCCTTAAAAAGAAGAAAGAAAAAATAGTATCTTTAAGGTTCCTTGCACATGGCAGATACATGCTCAGGAATGTATCATGCATTCACAAGGCAGCTTAGGATGGCTTGAGATGTTATCACATGGTCTTATTCAGTTTATTTGGGTCTGTGCTTTGTACTCACTACCCAATCTCAAGCTGTGAGAGGGTTATTTACAAGATTCTGTGTGGTCAGTGTCTGTAGTCGACAATAAGTACCTGACTGACTTTGACATGGCCACTAGCCCAAGGGAAAACTCAAAGAGCAGACTTGTCAGCTTAATGTTGTACACAGAATTTAACTGTGAAATTTGTTTGCTTTCCACAGAAATTAGTTCATTTTGACAAAATAGAATGAAAACACAGAGTTTTGACACTCTTCAAACCCAAGATGCAAAGTAGTCAGTTAATCTTATCCAGCCAGATTAAGGGATTGTGTGCCTATTCTTTTCACTAAAAACAAGTTCTAATTGAATGTAAAGTTTCCCTTTTGATGGAGTACTCAAGTTTACATTGCATAAGCAATGCCACATTCTCTGGCGTATTTCCAGGAACTCGTTTGCTTGCTGAATGGGTATGACACCACTACTTAGCCATTTAGCTTCTTCTTAAACTGTGGAAAATTCCATTATCAGTTTTAGTGGCAAATTCCACTCTCACTATGAGAATCTCTCATTTATGAAAATGCCTTTATTGCATATCCCAAAATATTTTATCTTCCCTTGTCTCAGCCTACATGATTACATTTGTGGAAGTTTTGCCCTCTCTCCTTGATTTCAACCTTTTGAGGGCCACAATAATGGCTTTTTGTCTTCACAGTCATGAATACCTACTGCAGGAGCATGATTTGTACATAATATGTGCTTGTCTTAGTTTCCTCTGGAAATAGAACCTAACATGAAGATTTGAGACTAGTGGTTTGTGTGGATGAGAGTACCAGAAAGTGCTAAGGAAGATGAGGGAATGGAAGAATTCAGCTACTGTGGAAAGCATTAAGAGCAAGTTCTCATTGTACAGATCTGGGGCTCAGGGTATGCTGGAGACTCCTGGGGGTGTTCTGAGAATGTGCCCCCACATTACCCGCATGAAGGGCAAGGAAGTTGGAACGTTTGTTATTTGGTTTGTGCAGTTATTTGAGGTATTAAGGTAGTGCCCTTCCTGGGGCATTGATTCTTGACCACTTTTGGCCAGGCCTGCATGCAGCCGGTGTACTCCTGAAACTCAGAAATCCCTCAGGCAGACTCCTTCCTGTAAGAAAGCAGCTTGTGCCAAGGGACAATAGCAGAGCATTAGTTACATCTGTCGTAATGTTCAATAAGCTCTTCATCAAATTGGATGGAATTTGCCAAAAGCTGGGAGAAATACCAAATGAGCCTAGGACTTCCAGTCATTGATTTCTTATTCATCTCCTGCAGATACATCTTTTCGACAGTGTCAACTCTATCAGTGTTGAATAATCTAATGGCCGAGTCAGCTCTGTAGGCAGCAGTGAGGTAGCTTCTCTTCTGGCACATTGGTGTGTGTCCCGTACCCAGGACAATTTACAAAGGTCCAGTAAAAGTAAAAGTCCCAACAAAAGAACTAAACACCCAAACAACAAACCCAAAGAAACAAACTAATGGGATCTCAAAAGATACCAAGCAAAAATGATTCTTCTTTTGCACACAGTGCCATGTCCAACATTGAGGAATTAGGAGTTTCATCTTCCTTCTCAGGCCACTATAGCCATGTGGCCTAGGGTGCATCACTTTGAACCATCTTTGTTTCACTTTCCCCATATGTAAAACATACAGATTGAGCACTAAGATGTCTTTCAGTGTCAAAATATATTAAGCTATGAAATAAGAAAATGAGACTTGAATATATCATGTGGATCAGCTATGGTCAGAAGGAAAAATACATTTATAAATATGGGCAAATACATGCACCTGTTCCTATAATGTGCATACGTGTGTGTGTGTGTGTGTGTGTGTGTGTGTGTGTGTATGTATCATGCAATTATTTTACCTCTAAAACTTAAAAAATATAGTACTGGCAATCTAATTTTTTCAAATTATTTTTCCCTGAAAGTATATATATATTGTACAACTTATAAATGAGAATATATTTTCCCTATGCTCACAGTAGGATCAAACCAGGAAAAGACAGTTGAGAAAGAATTCTGTCTTGATTAAGTTGTCTGTAAAGATGAATTTTAGTTGATATTTTGTGCAAAAATAATGTAATCTTGTTTTCCTGAGCAGTACAAGTTTCTCATAGCTTCCTATTTGTGCTCAGCAACTCAGTGGGATTATGATAGCATAAAAGGATTTCCTATGTATTACTTATAGAAGAAAGCCCGAAGTTCCTTTGCTTATGGAGCCTATGCTGGTCTCATGAGCCAGAAATTTAACCTGTTATCCTATTGGTTCCCACATGATAGAGTGATATGTATGGAACTGTACCCAGAGCTGAAGCCCACCAGGCCTTTGTAGGGCTCACCATTGCCTGCCAGAACTTCTATCCCTTCAAGAACTTTATATGATACTGTGAATAAAAGAAGTGTTGTACATTAACACAAGGGTGAAAAATCACATCTTGGTAAGGAAAGGAAGATTCACAACCTAAGTCAGCACCTAAGTCGTTACCTTAGTCCTTAACGGCTTAGCTTACGCATAGCTGACAGTACAGAGTAGTATTAGCTCTGGTTTAGAGTCCTTGAGCACTCTGCAGCTGCTGTCCCTATGCACTGAGAAAGTAGCCACAGCCAGGCCCTGCAGTTAGGGCCTGATCACTGAGGGCACCTTTTTCATCTTCTTGGAGAACAACCCCTCTGACCTTTGGGACCTTGAGAGTACTGCAATGGGCTTCTAAGTTTCTCAATAAGGTCAGATTTCTTGTTTAGCTAACAGGAATGTCTGAGACCATAAAATAAAAAGTCTTTATGTCAGATTTAGCATTGGAACTTTTTAATAACCAGGGGCATTTATAAAGGAAATGTGTTTATTCCAATCTAACTAAGCCCTGTCTAAACCATAAAGTTGGTAATGCTCAGTTTTACCAGGGCTTCTGAAGTTTTGAAAATTAGATTCTGTCTTCTGTAGGAAAGTTGTGTGTGTGTGTGTGTGTGTGTGTGTGTGTGTGTGTGTGTTCCCATTAGCAGTAAGAATGGTAATCAGCCCAAATCTGATTTTGTAACTTTTAAGGTACTCATGCTTTCCATACTTTTAAATCCCTCTTGTAGGGTTACAGTGAAGTCATAAATGCTCACAGAATTCTTTTAATGTAAGTTTTCATGCATGCATTTCCCTACTGGGAAAGTCTTAGAGCATCAGTGCTAAAATTTCAATTTGTATGGTAATGGAAAGATATTAACATAGAGGCCAGACTCTCCTCTAAAGGACTGAGTTCAGAGGAAGGGGCTGATTAGGAGTCTACAGTGTAAATAATTGACCCACTTGATGTTAAATGTAGTTGGTGGGTGATCTTATTTTGAGAAATATGATTTTAGAAGTTCATATGACAGATGTTTTTGAAAAATACCTGTTTGCAAAGCCAAGATCTTGTTAATGCTAGAAAATAGATGTTTCTACAAAATTAATCATGAATGATAGTTTGTCATCTACAGGATGATAGGAAAATAATCAAGAATATGAGGTGTTCTCCTGAAAGTAACTGTGGTTACTTGGGATATATATATATATATATATATATATATATATATATATATATATATATATATAGATAGATAGATAGATATATAGATATATAGATAGATAGATAGATATAGATATAGATATAGATATATAGATATATAGATATAGATATAGATATAGATATAGATATAGATATAGATATAGATGGCTTTATTTTGTACTATGTTCAGCATTTTCTTTGATGTTTATTAAGTTCCTAGTGATAGCTTTCTTCAAGTATGATGACATGATCACTTTAAAAACTTTTCATGTTGGGCTGGGGAGATAGCTCAGCAGTCTATGCAACTGTCTGGCAAGTGTAGGGGCCCAGGTTTGATCCCCGGTACCATATGCTGTGTCAGTCCCGGCTCCAAAACTGGGCATGGTAGTGCACACCTGTAATCCCAACGCTGGGGAGGCTGAGACAGGAGGATCACTATGAGTCTAAGCTGCATAGTGAGACCTTGTACTGAATAAATAAATAAATAAACTTAACGTGTCTTGGACAGGCCTATGATCTTAATGGCATTCAATCAGATTTATTTAACCACCATTTATTAAATAAATACTTGTTAAAATGTTTTCATGGTGGGCCCTATGCCAGGTGCTAATGTGAAGCTGCATTTGAACTCTCCCCATCACAGGCATATGAGGGTCCTGCATCAGCTCCATAGGCCCAGACAGGTGGCAGGTTTGCTAAGGCAAAGAGCTGCTTCCTACTTAGTCTGAATGTGGGTATCATAATCTTCACTGTAATTCTTTTTTATTAGTAGTATATATTTGTGTTGCATAATTTTTACTGGAGTAAGATTGAATCTCACTTTTTTTTTAGTTTACATTTCTCTAATGGCCAAAGACACTGAACATTTTTAATATTATAAATTTCAGGATTTTTTATAGTCCTGTAAAGAATTCTGTCTGCATTGAAATTGACATTGTTTTAGTTCTTTAGCTATAAAATTGTTTCATTTTTTTGTAATGTTGTCATTTTGGTAATATTTGCTTTGCCTACCCAGAAACAGAGGATGCTTTTCTATGTTCTTTTTCTTTTTTAAATTAGTACGTGTTTGCACTACATATTTATAATCATTTTGGAGAGTGAGTGCATGTACATAATGCAGCTTGTTTCTTCTCCTTCCCATTCACTTACCTACCTGCCTTCCTCTTCCACTAAATCCCTTTCACCAATTTTCATTATTCTTTACATTAATCTTAATTCATGTTTATGACATAAAATGCTCCCTCCCATGTGGATTCTTGTGAATGGCTGATCTTTATTTCCACTGATTCTCCTTTCCCTTTCGTTCCTCCTCTCCCCTCACTTCTTTTCTTGTATCCCTTTCCATTTGCAAGAAATCTATTTCCTTGTCTCCTATCCATCCTTTACTATGCTCTTTGTTTGTATCTTGCCTTATTCAAATGAGGGATACTATCCAGTACTTAAGCTGGTGTGTCTGATTTTTTTCACTCAACATTATATTTTCAGATGCATCCATTTTCCTAAAGGTATGTCAAGTTTGTCCTTCGTTAGTGACCTGTGAAGCAGGTGTGATGGTATATCCTGAAATCTCTGGGTTCACAAGGCTCAACCAGGAGGATCATCTCAAGTCAATATCTTCTTTAATCTTTCTTTTTCAAAGCACTATATTTTGCTTATAGAGGTCTTTCACTTCTTTAGTTAGATTAATTCATAAGCATGTGATTATTTTTGAAGCAACTGTGGAAGGATTGTTTCTCTGATTTCCTTTTCAGTGGATTTATGCTTAGTGGACAGGTATGCTATCAATTTTTGGTGTGTGTTGATTTTGTATCCTGCCACTTTGTTGAATTTGCTTAGTAGTTTTAAGAGTCTTGCAAGGTGTTTGGAAGATTTTTGTGAAGAATTGACTCACCTTAAAAAAATAATTTGACTTCTTTTCCTATTCATATTCCTGTTCTTTCTTTCTTTCTTTCTTTCTTTCTTTCTTTCTTTCTTTCTTTCTTTCTTTCTTTCTTTCTTTCTTTCTCTTTCTTTCTTTCTTTCTTTCTTTTCTTTTGACTGATGGCCCTGATAAAACTCTGAGTATTTTATTAAACATGATAGTGAAAATAAATACCCTTATCTTGTTTCTGATTTAAGAGCCAGTGAGTTCTGAATTTCTCTATTTACTGTAGTGTTGGTTGGGTGTGTTGATTATAATTTGTATCAGTTTGAGATAGGATGTTTCTATACCTATTTTTATTAGGATTATTTTTTAAATCATGAATCAATGTTGTATTTTTAAGGTAAACTTTATTTATTTATATTATGGCTGGCTCAGCCTGCCCTGAGGGTAGGGCTGGTGCAGCATGTGGTGCCAGGGATTCAACTGCGATCCCCGCAATTGCCTAAGCTTGCTTATGCAGGCGCTTTAGACTGCTGAGCTATCTCTCTGGCCCCAGTGTTGGATTTTATTAAGGGCTTTCTCTCCCTCTGTTAAGATGATGGTGTCTTCTTTGTTCTTCTGTTTATGTCGTGTGTTATATTTATTGATGCATATATGTTGAAACATCCTTAGATTGCTGGCATCTAAGATCATGATGTATGATCTTTTTACTTAGTTGCATTCTGTTTGCAAGCACATTGAGACTTCTTCATCTGTGTTCATTAAGGAAATTGCCCTGAATTTTGTTGTTATTGCTGTTGCCACGTCCTTGTTCTCCTATGAATATCTCCTCGGATGGTCTGTCTCATGATGAGAAGAGACCTGCATAGGAGGACACTGGGCAGTGACTGGTTTCCTCAGGATGTTAGAGCCTTTCTCAAGAAGCTATGCACACTGGACCAGGCCTATAACCAGTGCCAGGACCAAGAAGTCACCATACTTCTTCCTCTGAACACCTTGATAGTAGAATTCCTCTCATTGGCTTCTCCATGTTGCCTTTCCATGTCTGGCGTTTTGTCCCCCACACTACACTTCTCAGTACCTGCAGATCTTGGAGATGGCTTCTGAGCATTTTGCGAGTGCTGCTGCCTCTAGTCTGACCTGAGGGCTCCTTTTTTCTATAAATCTTAGGAAGGATGTGCACTATGTCTTCCCATAGAAAACAAGAGATCACTGGAAAGGGGTAAGAGGTCACTGGGGGAGGAGATATCCACTAATTAAAATAGTTCTCTAGGGATTTTAACAAATACATGTGTGAAAGTCTCAAGCACAGGATTTATGTATAGGAACTAGTTGTTCCTCCAAAGTGATTGGGTGAAAAAGCTATAAAACTTACTGACTTATCAGGATTCTAGCAATGATTTTCTGACTTATGACCTTGTAAGTAGAATATTAGGCTATTTATAAATGTATAAATCCATATTCAAGGAAGGAACATTTTAAGGTAGGCCATACATAATACACACACACACACACACACACACACACATACACACACACACACACACACACATTATATGTGACTGCAGGGTCTGTGCACTTAGCCTTCTGATTAAGTTCATAGTAGTTTACCTTAGAATACAGTCCTTTCGAATGGATGATTCTCAAGGAAATGTATCTGAAGAAGTGTGGTAAAATGCCTGCTGTACTGATGTATTAAGAGTCACTTTGTTCTATTCTGTAACCCGAGCTTTATCCTGAATCTTGGGATTCTATGCTCTGTTTAGGTGACTTGCTCGTCTTTGCTTTGTAACCTGAGCACATTGCCTATGGTTTTCTTCTTCCACAGCAAGTAGCAGAGGTGGGGATGGAGAAAAGGATTTGTTCAAATTTCAGTTCTTTGTCAGCAGAGTCTCTTCATGAACAGGTATAGAAAGGAAACTTTATTTACCCTCCAAGTATAGTGCATAGATTTTCCTGCTAAACGACAGAGTTTCTATCCATAGGTTGACTAAGTAGATTTTTTCCTTGTAACTAGAAGTACCAAACTCTGTTGTATGTAGGACTGGTTTCTTTGTTTGTTTGTTTTTTTGTTTTTCTTTTTGCCAGACATCAGGAACTTGCCAGCACAGGTTCCATGCACCATTAGGGCTTAGAAATCCTCACAAAGAGCACAGAATTGACCACCAAAGCAGCCTCTCCATGCTCAACCCAGGATGTGGTGTATATATAACTTTCTAACCTAGGGACGTCATCAAGTCCACCTACTGATTTCCATTCTAGGTTGATAGTATGGCTATGCAATCAATACTTCCATATTTATTTGTGGCTTCCATTATCCCAATTATTTGCTGGATTGTATTTTTGCAATAAAAGTGATTATGTTTTTAGGATTGCTTTTTATTATTATTATTTGAGACAGGATCTCACTATGCAGTTCAGGCTGGCCTTGAGTTCACTTTTGTAGCCCAGGCTGGTCTTTAACTCACATCAATCCTCCTGCCTTAGCCTCCCAAGTGCTGGGATTACAGGCGTGCACCACCACACCCAGTTTAGGATTGCTTTTTATTGTGTGTTTGTCTCTCAATAAACTGTAACTTTAAGACTGACAAGTGTACAATAAAAATAACTGTTAGTTTAGTGAGTGAATAAGTAAAACTTTAAAGAAAAATATAAACATCTAACCTTCTCCCTCAGTTACCATATTGTTTTTACTGGAAATGGAAAGGAGAAAGACAGAGAAGGAGCTAGAAGCACTGGTTCAGATTGCCCTGCAGAATGATAAGAAGAACTGCCCTTTGTTCTTTAGTTGTAGCTGGTTTGGAAGAATTAAGCAGGGATTTATTCAGGTCCTCTATTCCTTCGCTAAGTTTTCCACAAAGCCGCTCAGGGCACTGAGAGCCTTGCACAATCACACTCTGAGTGGGTCAAATACTTTTATTCTTAGATACTGAGTGCATTTTTCAGAAGTTGTTCCAGCTGCTGGAGCAGCGTTTGTGGGGCAAAGAACAAGGAGAGAGCTAGGGATTAGCTCTGCGGAGTGGAGCGCAGGCTCCTTCCCTTCCTAGAAGCTCCCCTTGTCATCTCCCCTTATCAGGCTGTGTGGCAGAAGGCCACCCTCATTCACCATGAAAAACACCTTTAGAACTAAGAGGCTCAACGCAGAATCCTGGAATCTCCCTGCCTGGTCCTTCACATAATTGGAGCCTGTGAGGTCATTTGAAAATAGGAATACTGCTCAAGGAGGTGACAGATCATGCACATCTAGAAAACCTAGAGAAGAACTTCTTGGAGCCCCGGGAGAGCTCCCAAGTGGACGCTGAGGAGCCCTGTGCTACCTACAGTGTGTTTTGTGTGAGTTATACAAAATTAATGGGAATTTCACGTGAAAATCCAGGTTCTTATATCTCTAAAAAATTGGAATATATGGAAACTTTGGGATGACATCACACAGAGTGAGCCTCATAAAGCGACGGCACAGCTTGCTGTTCCAAAGAGACAGATGTTTGTGTTAATCAAGTCCCATTATTCCCTAATGCTTCATGTTCTCTCAGTTCACTCATTGACATTGGTCCTGGTAGATTGCAGAGATTTTAGTTTTTCTCTTGGGACAGATTTGGGTTTTTTATTTTATTTTATTTTATGTTTTAGGGAAGGGTCTACAGGGTGTTCAGAGTCTCACTGCTACCTCATACTCATAGTGATCTGCCTGTTTACAGCCTCCCAAGAACTGGGATTACAGGCTCACCCCCCCACACTCAGTCTCAATTGCCATCTCAGTGTGCTCTGGGGGCAGGGCCAGCACCGCAGGCCCAGGGATCAAACTCCTGGCCCTTGTGCCTACTTGCAGGTGGTTTAAAGTGCTGAGCTATGTGGCCAACCTTGAGATTTAGGATTTTTAAAGACAGCCTGCTCTGTCTGTATCACTGACAGTTTGGATGTGACTACACAATTAATCCTTGAATCTGCTGGGTAGAAGCAAATGCTCTGCAAGCATTTGGTTCTTCCATACTGGTTAAGCTCCTTCAGGAGATACACAGAGAGTGTCTTTCAAAACTGAACATTGGTTACTGGTTTGGAATTTCCTTGTGATGCTACTGATGGGTTTTCTAAGACCTTGTGATTTTCTACTTTGTCAGCACCATTTGTGCTTAGTTAATTTGTGCTTTTTATAGGCACTCTAGCCTCTTCAGTCATTACAGCTATTTTTATAGCCCTTATACCCCAACCTCCATTTGTTCCAAGTGGCTAAGTATCTCTCTGCTGGAGAATTTTCTTAGTCTCAATAAATGTGTGTCTGTTACTAGTTCAGATAGTTTTGTTAAATCTCTGAATACAATATCCTCAGGCTAGAATGAATTACTACATTTGTGAAGGTAATTCTACTAAGCATTTTTTTCCATAGCAGTTAGCAAAAGGAAATAGAAAATTCTGAGTGAAAGCTTTGGAGAGGTTTTCTAAATGTCCACACAGATTCTAATTAGTCGGAAACTGAATTTGGTACCTTACACAATTGCCAAGAACAACCATTTCCTTCAGGGAATCTCCCTTTGGCCAGGCTGAAGGGGTGCAGGAGGTGCCTACTCTGGACATCCCATGTGGTTTCTCTGTATACCAGTTTCTTCTTTCAATCATTAATAACCATTTATGGAGCACTTTTGCAAAGTATTGGACAAGGAAAGAGGCTTGCTGTCATTGAGGTCAAACTTGTCAGAAAAATGTGCAACTATGACTCTGAAAGAAGGATTCCTGCCTAATAGAATCAAAATCACTGGAAAACTTGTTGAAAAATATCAATTTTCAGTGCCACTCCAGGCTTAAGGAATGAGAAAGTTTGGGGATAGGGCCCTATAAGTAGAGTTCTAGCAAGACCACCAGGTGATTTTTGACACATGAAAGTTTGAGAGCCTATGGGTTTTGCAATCTATCTATAAAATCCAAAATGCAAGTTTCTCTACAAAGAGTTGTCTAAAACAAAATAAAGTGTGAGTCTATGATATTTAAAGAGGCAAACTATTTTTTTTTGAAAATTTTCTGTTTTATAATATTGGACTACGCATGAATATGATACAGTTAGATTATTTCTTTCTGCCAGAAAACTCTTCAAATATTATGAACTTAGAAATGAAACTGAAACACCTATGACTTTGACTAGCTTAGATTTCCTTTCCTAAAACTTTTTCCATAATGCAGGCAGTGCTGAGTGATTAAAAGGTGAGTTGCATTAGTTTTAGAGAAAGAATCCAAGCCAAATTCTGTTTAAAAGTAGATTTATAGATTCTCATGTGAGATTCTAAATAACATTTTGTTTGTTATTTTAGTGTCTAATTTCTTCTTGTTGGTCACCATTAACTGACTGATTCACCTTTGTTGAAAGAAGTAACGCTTGGTGGAACCATCAGCAGTTAGGGTTTCTCTAAAACTAATGCCACTCACTTTCCAGTCACTCAGCACTGCAGGCATTTCTTTCTTTGTGATTTTTTTTTTTTCTGTCTAGTAAATCTGTTTGCTGTATGGATATTTCAGTATAGAAATGTTACAGACAGACAGGATCAACCTGTAAGGTAAATGCGGATGGATAAGATATTTTTGCTCCTTGTTTATCTTTTGCTTAAAGTTCTTTCTCAAAAAAAAAAAATAAAAAATAAAAAATAAAGTTCTTTCTCAATTTGGGGCAGTCTATTCAGTTTACCGGCCTATGTACAACCCAACAATCTATGAATTTCCCCCTTAAAAATCTTTTCTATTTTCTATATATCAGAAAAATAGGACTGACCAAATTAGCTACTGATATTTGACCCAGAACATGACAATATGTAGGGCATAAGACTTGCATATTTAGAACAGTTGATACAAGAGTTTTCTTGCTGGTGGAAGAATTAGATTTCCATGTTAAGTGAATGTTAGGAATCTGACCATCTGTCCATTTTCTCAGCTATTGAGGTAGTTACTCTAAGAAGTTACTGCAAGTATAACTTCCACTAAGAAGTTTTAAAAATACACATTGACTATCTTCTGGGTCACCATCTGGCTGAACTCATGGTTTTCTCTGTCTTTAAGATCGACACTTCCATGCCCAATTTTGTATGCCTATATATGCTAATCTGAGCAACTAATTTGACTAACTTGAAAACAATATTACAACCATAGTTGAATTTCTATCATTATTAGTGAAATTTTTGTGTTGTTTCTAGTGGGTTTTTTTGTTTTGTTTTGTTTTTACTATTTATTTATTTATTTATTTATTTATTTATTTATTTATTTATACCAGGGATTGAACTTGGGACCTTGCACTTGCCAGCCAGGCTCTTCTGCTACTGAACCATATTCTTGGTCCCCTTCTTACTAATTTTTTATTCTCTTAAAAAATGAAAACTAAAGATTGCCATTAATTCCTCCAGAGAGTTTGTGTAGTGACTGTTACATTAGGTTTGAGCTGAGAAATAATGGTGCCTGGAATATGAAAAATGAGCAGTATTTCCTGGAAGTATGTGTATTGCTTCTATAAGCACTTTAGCTTACCTCAGATGTAGAATTAGCTTTAGCAGTCTAACCCCAAATATGATGTACATTTTCTGCATCCTGACAATCGTTTTAAATCATAATCATTCACGCTGCTTAGCTAACACCAGAAGCAGAGGTTGGTGCTGCAACCAAATGTAATGAGATTCTGCTGTGGGCCGAGGTGCAACTGGCCTGGAGAAGAAAAGACGAGTGAGACATTCCCGGCACAGAAATTAATACTGCCTCAGCAATTTCTTCAGAACACTTCAAGAATCTTGTAGAACACAAGGATATATGTAGATAATAATGCAAACAACTTAAGGACTATACATTCTTAGTATAGCAAGCTCAGGGGAGTGAGGGCTCAGTGGGCTTTGTGGGGTTTGTAGGAAGTAGTCAGTGCTTATGAGTGCTCTGGAAAGATGTATCAGTGCATCCCCTTTCCCAGTGTGCTCTCCTGAATCCTCAGAGGAAGGTAGATACCTCACCAAGATTGCTTCCTTCCTTCCTTCCTTCCTTCCTTCCTTCCTTCTTTCCTTCCTTCCTTCCTTCCTTCTTTCCTTCTTTATTGTCTTACTTTTTTCTCTATGCATTTCCCCTAAAATATTGTATTTTTATATATTCCTTTATAATGGCTTTGAATATAATCTTACTCATCATCTCCAATCAGTTTTCTCTAAAATCTGGTCAAACATTATTTATTTATTTATTTATTTATTTATTTATTTATTTATTTATTTATTTATATTATGGCCCGCTCAGCCTACCCTGGGGGTGGGGCTGGTGCAGCATGTGGTGCCAGAGATTGAACTACAGTCCCTGCAGTTGCCTAAGCTTGCCTAAGCAGGTGTTCTAGACTGCTGAGCTATCTTGCTGGCCTAAATATAATTTAAATATGATAAAGTTTATATATTTCTGTTGACTAATTTTGTTGACAAAGAGTCATGTCAGCATAAAGCCCAGAATTCTAACAGTAATATATTTGGAAAAGACAAGATTTCAGGGCAGTCATCTGATGAACCAGAAATAAGATTATGGCGGTACAAAAAAGAAAGGTAGCCCCTGGCACTCAAGAGCAGGCCTAGGACTATCAACTGGACGTTATTGTACTTAACACAGAGAATTTCATTACATAATCAGCAAACACTATCATCCAGACAGAAAAAAAGACCACTCTGAATTTACATCTGAATACAGATAAATCTTGAACGTTTCCCAAGTCAGAGAAGATCAAACTTCCTCTTAGCTCACTGGAGTGAGCGCTGTTTCTGTTCTTACTATTGTGTGTATCAGTTACTTTTCTATAGCTGGAACAAAATACCTGACACCCACAACTGAAAGGAAGAGAGTTTCACTTTGATTCACATCTTAGAGATGTGAAATGGTTGACTGGCTTCAAAGCAGAAAATTTAGGGCACAAGGGAATGACAAAAGAAATGTGCTCTGCTAATAAAAGCCAAGAAGCAGAGAGAAGAGAGTGGCACTGGGAATAATCGTGCATCTTTCCAGGTAACACTGCCAAATCTCTGCTTCTTTGGACCAGGCCTCACCTCCAAACAGCATAGCCAGCTAGGAATTCAATGATTAATCCACTAATGATTATAGTGCCTTAATAATCCAGTGACCTTTCAAAAGCTCCCCCTATGGATTATGTCACCTACAAGATTTTGAGGGGTACCTTACATCTAAACCATAACACCATGTTCATGTGCCCCATACATTAATATTGCTCATTAAAGTAACCAATTATAACATTATTCTCCTTCTCAAAGCAGTTAATTCAGATCTCATATTACTCAATTACAACCCCAACCTGTTGGTCTTCCTAACACCCCACTTCCTGTGACGTCATGCAGCTTAACTTTGGTATCCATTAAATCCTGCCACAGTACAAACCCAACTTCTTCAACCACAGGGACATTTCTTTGGGCTGAGAGCCATGTGTGAAGGGGCTGAATACTTGCTTCATCCATTCTGAGTAACAAATCCGAGTTCTACTCATTCGACCCACTTCCCTAACTCTGGACATAGGTTGCTCATGTACCAGCTCTGTCCCTTCCTGGCTTAATTTCTTTTGGGAAATTTATTATTAATGTGTTCATATGCAAGAAAAATATGAGTCCTTTGAACAGAATAATCACTTTTTTCTTATAATCTCATCTGAAACTGGATCTTTCATTTATAGGTAACAGTAGCTACCAGCTGATATTTACTGAGTAAGGCACTTGCTAAGCATTTTACATAAATTAGCTTGGTTTAATCCCTGGAATAAACTGATAGAATGGATGCTACTATTACCTCTGTTTTATAGATGATGAAATTGAAACAAATAAATATAAATTAATTTGCTGAATGGTACATAGATAATGGCAAAATGAGGAATCAAATTTAACTTGTCTAACATCATGTATTTTGCTTTTAGCTTTTATATTATACTGCTTTTGAGATGTCTTTTTCTGTCTGTTTGAATCTAATGGCAGTAATTTAGAATGGTAATTATGTCTAAAGAAATGTTAAAAAATTTTAGGGAGCGATAGTAGTAATTGTTAAAATTATTTTATTTTATAGTAAGTACAATTACCAAGTTACAGGAGTTAAGCAGTCTGGGTAGAGTGGGAGTAAAACTGATCAGGCTGTGATATGTATAAGTACCAAGATGAATAGAATTATTATGTCTGGCAAACGTATACTATAGATAAAGAGTTAATGAGCTTAACAATCAAACTCTGAAAAACCCTATAGTGTTAGGAACACATACTCAGGTATTGCTAAAATTGTATTCCTTGGTTGTGTTCCTTGTCATTGAATTACCAAGGATCACTGCAAAGCAAGAATACATGGACAAGTGCATCCATTGAATAGGGCAGATGTATGTGTAGTGGAAGGAGTAAGAGAAAGTGTGACATGAAGATTGAGTACAAGTGTACAGCAGTGTCCTATGTTGTAATACATTTCCCATGTAAGTTTCTCCTTTGCTGACAATGGCTTGTTAAGAGTTTGTACCTGGTAATGCTATTTGTCTTGCAGTAGGGGATTTTCACTTCCTTTTCTTTAATGATTCTCAATCCGTCGCCCTTTTTAGTCACAGTAGATTTTGTTTCTAACTCATTGTCACCTTGATCACTCCTCTAAGGCTATTTTACCTTTCTTTTCCAGTTTTCCAGAATTCTTGTGGTGGTTCAGCTATTTCATATACTTTTAAACCTCTTAATATTAGATTAAAGTTAGTTACCAAAGCAAGAGCTTACTTGAACATATCAAACTGCCTTAACTATTCTGGACAAATAAGCACCAGAAGACAATATAATTCTTACATACATGTTTAAAAGACACAATAGAAAGATCAAGATAAGGGACATATTTAAATCACATACATGTGCATATTATAGAAATCCTATGGTCAATAATAAAATAATAAATACTCAAACATATAAAATTTATGAACAGACATTACCTTCTGATCACTTTTCATTGTCAGCTGTCAGAATGAAACGCATGACTAGTGGATGACCACTGTGTGCCTTTATGTCCATCACTTAGAATAATCACTGAAAATCCTATGGGCACCTTAGCCTCGGGGAAATACTCTAACATTTTATATAGAGAATACTCTGTCAACTTCTACCTACTATCAGCATTTGGGTTGAACTTAATTTCCAAAATTCCTCCATTTATTTATGTGGTCAATCTGATTCTAAGGTTAATTGTGCCAAAGAAGGGAAACATGCTGTAAAGAAGTCAGATGGAAAGTTAGTTACATCAGGCACACCTCAAATGCAAACGTAACGTTGCTAATAGTATCCACAGAAAGCTCAATACTGAAAAAAAAATGAACTTTACAATTTGAATTCAATAATTTCTTTCATAAGTATTGTATCTCATACTGTGCACTTCTGACTCTTAGTACCCAAAAAGAAGGCCAGAAATGTGGGCCAGTTAGAAGAAAGAGCAATACTTGTCTAAACAGTGTTGATCTCTGAAGGGAATTTGCAGTTCAGTCACTCTTGACTGCCCTGTAAGACTTCCAGAAAAATCCCTGAAGAGATGAATGAAGTGTCAAATCAGACTGGAGAAGGGGCTTAAGGAATGCTATCGCTGAAGGACTGAGGATCAGGTCACAAGTATTTTTGTTTAAATCTATTCTTCAAGAAAGAATCATGTTATTCAGCAGGGATGCTGAGGAAAATTATGGACTGACCTGTGATACAGGTCTTTTTTGTCCTTAGTAGCTTGTGAATAACCTCTTGCATTTCAAGAAGATTAAGAATATCATTGTACTGCCAACATGTTCTATCCTGTCTAGCACATAGTAGGTATGTGTGTACACACTCTTATGTACACTTGCATAAATGTACTGAGTAATGAAAACAAAATGCCAGCAATAATTACTTTAAAACAATGAGGTATAACTTAAATCTTTACTTGCAAAATTAACACACACTGGTTATTTTTATGATTAATTAAAATTAATGGTGACAAATATTCTGAATCAAGAATGTTTTTGCTTAATTGGAAATAGGGTATATTTTTGGTTCTACTGTATTATTTGCTAAAATTCATTTAGAAGTTCAAGTCTATGCTATAAAAACCAAATAAAAATAATGTAAACACTGGAAAAATATTTCTTTTTGACCTGAAAACAAGTGGAACCAAATTCTTCTCCAGTTATAAGCTTGAATTAAATAAATGGCGTCATCCAAAAATGGTCATTTAATAATAATGGTAACCTATTTTAAAACAAGAAACACTAAATATTTAAGAAAAAAGAAAAAAAAAAAAAAAAAAAAAAAGACTGGCACTTATGTCACTAAGCTATCTCCCCAGCCCGGGAAATGCTACATTCTTAAGATAAACGTCAACTAGATCGCTAATAGAAAGCTTCTTAGGGATATAAATTAATTTGTAGTGCTAGTTCAACTATAGTCAAAATATCAAAGAAAATTTCTTGCCAAGCCTATTAGAAAATACACTTGTAAAAAAATAGACATTTATAAAAATAGTTGTGCTTTGAAAAAATCAAACAATGAGAATTTTGGCTTTAAATTTACAGAGCATATAAAGCACCTAAAAATAAAACTCACAAAAGTGTTTCTTGCCGTGTGCACTGCTGACATGTGAAGCCAGGTGATATTTCGTGCAGGGCCACCTTTCCTGTGGAGCAGCTGGCAGCATCCCTGGCATCCCTTTCACAGTGCCAATCCCTTCTTCAGTTGTAATAACTGAAAATGTGCCCAGAGCAGCACAGCATCTCCTGGCAGTAAACCACTGAGCTAAAGAATTTAAAAATTCAAATCAAATAGGAAGTTCAATAATTTAACCGTTATATGTATGAAATTAATTTATAAAAAGGTAGACATAAAAAGGTAGACATAAAAAGGTAATGAATAAGGGAAGTGATTATAATTATGTTCATAATGTCAGTTTTAAAAGATTTGCATGTAATTTTTAGCATTACATATTCAAGTTAATGTTATGAATAGAATTAAACATAAGAACTTACAATCATTAGAAGGAACCAACAGAAAATTAACCATCTTACCTTTGAGATGCTGTTCACTGAAAGAAACTAAAAATTCTATTGCATAGAAAAATAGCAAAAATAAAATAATAACAATGAATTGTACGCAAGGAAATTGTTTAGATATGGCATGATAGATTTAATATTTACATTTAAATTTTTTCAATAGTTGGATAGATAGTATTTTGGGCTTTGTAGAATGAGTGAGCTTCATGGCTTATACTTGTACTATATGTAATTTAATGCGTTGGCACTCTACTAAAGAACACTACATTTTCAGTTTTTCCTGCATCTTGCACATTATATATTTGGTTCTGTTTGTGAATCATACAATCTCTGAATCAGGCACTCCGTGATTATAATACAAACAGGCCCAAAGATCCATGGAACAGAGTAGAAGATGCAGATACAACCCCTAAACTTTTAGGTCCCTTGTCTTTGAAAAGAGCCAGCCAAGCTAGGCATGGTGGTGCATGCCTGTAATCCCAGAGGCAGCAGGATCAGTGCAAGTTCAAGACCAGCGTGGGCTAGAAAAGTGAAATCAAGGCCAGCCTGAAGTGCATAGTGAGACCCTGTCTCAAAAAGAGAAAGAAAGAAAGAGAAAGATTGAGAGACTGAGAGAAAGAAGGAAAGAGAAGAAAGAAAGGAAGGAAGGAAGGAAGGAAGGAAAGGAGCCAACCAAACATGTTGAGTGGAAGTTAGTCTTTAATAAATGGTGCTGGAAAACCTGATTTTTCACATGCTGAGGAATAAAACTAGACCTGTGTCTATCACTATGCATGAAACTAAAGTCAAAATGGATAAAAGATCTAAATATTAAAATAGAAACACTAAATTGACTCAAAAATAATATACTAAAAATACTGAAGATGCAGGTATAGGCAGAGACTTCATGAACAAACCCAGACTAAAAGGGAAACATTACAAAGAATTGATAAATGGAATCTCACTTTATTTAAAAAAAAAAAAAAAATTGCACTAACAAAAGAAACTACCGGGGCCCGGCGGGTTGGCTCAGTGGTCTAAAGCGCCTGCTTGGGAAAGCTTGGGCGGCTTCAGAGACCACGGTTTGATCCCCGGCACCACATGCTGTGCCAGCCCTGCCCTTGGGGCGGGCTGAGCCGGCCATAAAAATGAGTGAATAAACAACAAAAGTTCTGAAACAAGAAAAAAAAAAAAAGTAATAAAAAAAAAATAAATAAAAGAAACTACCAACAGAATGAAAAGACCACCCACAGAGGGGGAGAAACGTAGCCAGTTGTCTCTCAGATAAAAGTGCACTGAAAAGAAAGATCTGAGCTAGTATTGTTTGGACAAGATGTCATGCCTATATCTTGTGCTCTGAATACTATGAAGACAATGATACATAATCTATTAATTATTGTAACTCCTCCACTAACCTGTTTTGAAACTGTGTTTTATTGTTATTTTTGTCTTTTTCCCTTTAAAATAAAAAAAGAAAATCTATGCTAATTACTTTGAGTATCCCATGTATGCATAAATCAATATATCACATTGTATCCCATAAATGTGTACAAAAATTAAACAGTGATCAAAAATAAAATTGGTTGATTAAAAACAGATAGTGGGCCCAATCTGCCTTATGAGCCATAGTTTTTTGATCCCTCACCTATACTTGTACAAAAGTGTTTGTTTAAATTGATTGAAAGAACCCTACTTTTATGAATTGTTAAACTCAGTATTTTTTAAAGAAATATCTATCACCAGAAGAAAACTGTTGAGTTAACAGAACCTTAAGGCAGTGATGCATTTCTATACAATGATGTTAAGGTAAGCCTAGCAGCCTTTAGAAACATTTACTCCAAGCATAACTTGAAAGACATTTTGAAAATATATTTGAGTAAGAAAATGCTCTGACACAGCATGGTGCTTTCAAATGTCAGCTGATATTATTACTGCCATGACTACTGCTATTTTTTATTACCTAGCATAGAGAATTAAGAGTTTGTTTCAGTTTTAGTTGAGAAGTTATTTGTGCAGTCAGAGAAACTTCCAACAGCTGTCTTTTAAAATGTATCAATTAAGACCAAAGCAATCTCAGCAGGTAGCAAATCAAAACTATTAAAATAGGGAAATAAAAAGACTTTGAAGACATTTCACCCATAGAACAGAGAAAAAGAATTGCTGAGATGTTTTAAAATAATCTGGTAAGCACAATCACAGGGACAATTACAATGAGCAGAGGAAAGTAATGAGCAGTGATAATTAAAGCAGACACCAGACACACACACACACACACACACGTGCGCGCACACATTCACACACAGCTATGTGTCTTTAGGGAAGCTGGTTGTCGGTGGAGGAACTGAGAAAGTGGCAGTCACTAAACTGGTCCTCTCAGGAACATTCTCCTCCACCCAGCTTGTCCCCTGCTGTGACACAAGAAGAAATGGCACACCTTCAGCATTAATGCCAAGAAGCTTTGCTACTAAACCTGTTCTTTGTCCTTGTCCTCACTTCCCATGACAAATGAAGCCATATTTCCAGTATGGCTTCTTCCATACTGGAAATGGGTGACCCTAGGGAGTTTCCAGTAAGGTCACTCTAAATGACTGTCTCAGGTCTTGAGGAGGGTCCATGATACTGGTTTCACTCCCACCTTTCGATGACAAGAAGTCTCATGAGGAAAGCAACATTGAGTGTCCAAATCTGAAAGGAGTCTGCAAGTCATCATGGAGATGGAGAGCCAGAAAACGACTTATAAAACTATCATATCTTTTGTTCTCTGTTACACCTGGGACTCTCGGTTAGAGTGAAGTGGGCAATATTCTGTTTGCCTACCAGGCCAGGAAAAGCAACACTCTCAGGATAGTGATGGACATGTGTGAGGAACATAAAACCACATAGATAACCCAGAGAAGATCATTAGCTGCTCATTGCCATTAAAATCTTTTACTCCAGCTGAGCGGGTGACACATGCCTGTAATCTCAGCACTCTGGGAAGCTGAGGTACAGGGATTACAAATCCAAGTCCAGCCTGAGCAATTTAGGAACTTTTTGAGACCCAGTATCATAGAAAATAGTCGGGGATGTAGCTTAGTGTAAGGACCCTGGTTCAATTCCCAGTCCAGCAACCAAGAAACAAACTGCTTTACCTCCCAGTATTCAAAGAAGCAGGGAGTGTTTGGGGCCAGCATCATGCAGTCATCCACCGATCACTGTGCAGCCCTAAACCTTAACTGAGTCTCTACTTTGCCCCTGACTGAGCTCTGTAACCTTTTCCTTCTGTCAGTTTGTTTCCCACCCTCCTTATTGTCCCCTGGACCTGAGTTTCTTAATTTTGGCAGGAGTGATATGTAGGACTGTACGGTTCCTGGGGGTGATAGTGACTGTGTTTTACATCACAGGGATAGCAGCATCCCTGGCTTTTGCCCTCTAAATGCTAGCAATAGCTTTCCTTCAGTTGTGACAGCCAAAATTGTCCCTAGACATTTCCAAATGCTTACAGAGGAGCAAAACTGCCCCTGATAGCTAGATTGTGCCTCTGTATGACATCCTAGTTATTTTTATGCTTAAGATATCACTGAGCAGTGAGCTTTAAATGTATGATCTCACAATGGGTCACCTCAACCATAGCCAGGCTTACTATTAAAATCCCTTTTGTCAGTGCAGAATCCTGAGTTCAATCTCCAGTACCAAGAAAAGACAAAACAAAACAAGAATCCCTTCTGCCATGTCAGGAAATTGAAGCTCTGACTTTAAATGTTACAAACCAATTACATGAAATTATTAGAACAAATAGTCAGACTGATTAGTTGATATAACTGAAAACTTCAGATGCATGGAGGCTTGGCTATGGATTGCTTAAGCAAACAGCTTAACAACGGCTAGAATAGTCCTTCTTTCATCACTATTCCTGATTTCTTAATTCCCTCTCCTAATTCTAGGGTTTTAGCTGGTGACTCAACAGATCCAGGCTTATACCTTAAAGTAATAACTTAGGACTTACAGCTTCTTGTTATATCACCTGTAGAAAGAAAGAAAGTGGTTTTCCAAAGAAAATTAGGTGCATCCTCATGGAAAATGGAGGGATGGATGGTAGAGGCTGAGGAAATAAGGCATTCTGAGACCAATCCCATCAACACATCTCCTAGCATTGGTGGTGATGATTATTAACAATACCTCAGCACTTCATTCTTTTAGGGGGAAGGGACTTACCTTCTTGGAACACTTGCTGTTTGCCATGGCAGGATATATCATACTCTTTCTTGAAGCAGTGTCCGTCCCAGTTTAAAGGTAAGAAAGGGCCCGGCAAGATGGCTCAGTGGTCTAAAGCACCAGCTCAGGAAAGCTTAGGAGGCTGCAGGGACCTCGGTTAGATCCCCAGCACCACATGCTGCACCAGCCCTGCCCTCGGGGCAGTCTGAGCCGGCCATAAAAATAAAAAATAAATAAACAAACAAAAGTTCTGAAACAAGAAAAATAAATAAATAAATAAAAATAAAGGTAAGAGGATGAAAGTTTGGCAAAGTGAAATAACTTGTCAAAATCATACTACCTGTAAGAAGCAGAGCTTGGATAAATAATGGCTCTTTATGCCAAACGCGGTGCTTTGGTCTACAAAAATATGTTAGAAGTTGCATATATTTACTGAGAATGCCCACTTACTGAGAATCTGTTATTTATCAAATAATATGCTCAACAATACTTGGAAAAGATAAAAGGCAAAGCCTTTTCCACTTTCCCGAGGAATCAATGAATGGAAGAGGGAGAGAAATTAGAAAAGGTAATGCCTTTGCATAATCAAGGTAATGCCAGTCTAGAGGCTATATGAAGAACCAGCAGCAGTCTATGACAGAAGCCACCTACATGCAGGAGGGAAGCACATCGTTCCATGGGGGTGCAACGCTTGACTTCTCTAAGTAATGACATCAAGTCCCCAGAGAAATCAGCCCTTGGTGGGGCAGCCCTGTAGCAACTTGGAGGTGGAAGCAGTCCCAGCTTTCCCTGGAGGTTAAGACTTCAACACGTGAATTGGAAAACTAAGGGTCTGGACAAAGCACAGGATAACATTGTTGTTTATTAAACGTTTTACTCCTTAATGAGTTGATATTAGGAAAACTGAAGAAGCTGTGGAGAAAGGGGCTAGAAGGAACAGAGAAGGGACTTATTCCTCAAAACTAGAAAAGAGGAATAAAATGAATGGATTTTTTCAATTAACAGGGCCACATGTCCTGCTGAATGTCACACCTGGCAAGAACTTAAAGGTGGTGGCCTGGCCAGCCTGAGAGCTCAGCAGACTAAAGCGCCTACTTAGACAGAGCACAGAGGTGGTGGTGGGGGGGTTTCATCTCGGGCTTGCAGTGCCGACCCTGTCCCCAGAGTAAGCTGAGATGGCAATTGAGACAGGGTGTGGTGGAACGCACCTGTGATTCCAGTACTTGGGAGGCTGAAAAACTGAAGGATCACCACGAGTTCGATCTATGTAGTGAGGTCCTGTAGACCCTGTATCCCCTGACTAAATAAACAAACAAACAAATAAATAAATAAATAGATGCAATGACCACATGGGGCATTATAGAGACTGCACCTTGGACAGTGGGGCTCCCACCTCTACAAAAGAGGCCTCCACCGTGATTGTGGCACAGAGGTGGCAGAGCCACTGGAGCTTCAACTCCTTGGACCACACATAGAGAGCTGCAGAGCTAGAACAGCACACTGGGTCCTCTTTGCTGCACATACCTGACCCTAGGAAGAGTCCTAATAATGACCACTGGACATAGCCCTAAGGCCCAAAGAGATAGCAGCTCAGTCATGGACATACATTGACTTCAAAAGAAGAAATAGTGTTTTTTTTTTTTTAAATAAGCATTCTGTTGTACAGACAAGATTTATACCTGCTCCATTTGTATCAGAAAATTATCATTAAGCAAGTGTCGGGATTACATTTGCCTAGAAACATAAATCCTACCAGCATTTGTAAAGTGACTAGCAAGATGTAAATTTACAACTCCTAATCTTCCCAGATGATGTTGGTTTATGATCAGGTATTTTGTCTGATCTGTGCAACTTCTCCTGAATTGAAACCTTTCTCTGGACTACTGCTGAATCTTATAAATGTTTCTCTGCTGTTAGGGATAAAGCCCTTTCCCTGCTACACTAAGATGCCATTAAAAGTAATCTGGGCCTTTGGTTGCAGTGCATCTCCAGGAACCAGTGGGCACGTAGAAGCCATCTGTAAATCCATACACCTCATCGATGAGCTGACATTTTCCTGTAATATTTGCTTCAGTAGAGGCTCACAGCTTGTGAGCTCTATACAGTTTCATATGGAGCATAAACAACCACTACATGCAAACTGTTTCTTTGATCTGATGAAAACAGAACTCGAAAGTATTTTAGGCAACACAAGGATTCTAGCCTTTTCTTTTTTGTTTCAGGTCAATTTAGTGAACTCAAAATGAGGACCCAGCATTGGAGAGACTTTTTGCTCTGTATTTTAAGGAACACACACTATATCAAAAACCTCCCAGCCTTTTGGGAAGACCAGGCAAACTTGATATATCAAAGGAGAAAAATGATGCCACCAATATGATGCGGTCACCATGAGTGTACACTTACAGGCCTAAGGCCACCTAACAAGATCTGATGCAAATGGAGACCATTATAGTGAACAGTAAGGCACAGGTGTACAAAAAGTGGATTTTAAAAGCTGAGTTACATTTAGCTCCCGTGTTTGAACTGCAATTTCCTCAATTCTTTGATCTATTGGTGGTTATAATAATCATTTCAGAGAGCTGGTGAGAATATAACATACTTAAGGGCTGGCCAAACAATTCAGGGGATTAAAGGGCCTGCAAGCAGGTGCAGTGGACAGGGGTTCAATCCCCTGGCCTGCTGTGCTGGCCCCATCCCCAGGGCATTCTTAGCAATTGAGACTGGGCATCATGGCACATGCCTATAAACCCAGCTCTTGGGAGGCTGGAAACAGGCGGATCACCACAAGTCTGATCTAGTAGTGAGACCCTGAACACCCTGTAGGTTCTTCTCTCCACCCCCCAAAAGAATATAATGTACTTAAATGTGTGGCATAAGCATAAAAGTGTTTTTTAAAAATTTTTAAAAGTTAACAATGAAAGAATATATAATATAAATAATATGGAATTAAGCATAAAAGAAGGAAAATAAATGGGGAGAATGAGGCCTATTTAATTAATAAATATAAAAGGAAAAAAAATCAATACAAAAAGAGAAAATTTGTACCAAAACATATTGAAATTAACAGTAAATTCCATGGAGCTGGGGAAATAGCTCAGGGGCACAATTGCTTGCCTGGCAAGTGCAAGGTCCTGAGTTCGATCCCTGGTTCCACAAAAAAGAAAAAAACTAACAGTAAATTCCAGTGGTACCATACTGGGGGAGAATAGAATATTTAAAAGCAGAACTACTTCAGCTCAACATAAATACTAGAAAAAAGAAGCATATTCCATAGGAATAAAACAGTAAATTTAGTGTAGAAAGTGATCAGACGGGGTAGTGGCACAGTGGCTGACTAGGCAGGAACAATAGGAAGCGAATGGATACCCACAGGGGAGAAATACAAAATAAACTAACTGAGATAATCAAATGGAGTAACCACTCTAGGTCCCTCTGTAATTTACCTAGGAATCAACAGACAGTGTTTTGAGCTGCAACCCCCAAGGGAATTCTTCTAAAAAACTGGAAATTTCCCTGGCAAAAATATCCAGTTCTAAACACAGTAGAAAAAAAATGTTGGGTCTGCTTCCAAAATCTCTTCTTTGAATCAAAGTTTTAATACTGGATGAAAGTCACAGTGGCACATGCATTCTTGGGCATAATTTTATATAGAAATACTAATACGTATATACAATCATTCAACCAAAAAAGGGAAGAACAAGTTTCATATGTTAGGGATGGCCAGACAGCTCAGTGAATTACAGCACCTGCTTAGGGCAGACACAGGGACTGGGGGTCAGTCAGCGCTGTGCTGTACCCAACCCAGAGGTGTGCTGACGTGGTGACTGAGACTGGGCATGGTGGAGCGCACCATGTAATTTCAGCACTTGGGAGGCTGAAAACTATGAGTCCTATCTGTGTAGTAAGACCCTGTAGACCCTTTCCTAAATAGATTAAAGAAAAAAGCTTCACATGTTAGCATGGTCTTGTTTTGAATTTCTTCAAATTGGCTACATCCACAGATTCTAGAAAGAGAAAAACAAGTTCTCTGAAATATCCTGTAGACAATGTGGACACACTGATTAGCCCTTCCACATGACTATAGAAAGCTTTAGAGAATAAAATTTACATTATTTTTCCATTTGTAACACAAACGCACATAAAATGCAAACAGCAAAGAAAAGCCATCCAATTTTCAAATATTTAAAGGAATCTATGTCTAATAATTTGATGTATTTCCTTCCAGTTTTTCTGTGCATATCTTATTTCATAGTTGAGAGCATGCTATATATGGATTATTTTACTTATCTTTATAATGACAAGAGTACCTTTTTAAAAAATAAGTTGCACAATTCTAAAATGCTGTGCATTTGAAAGCTTTTATCTTTGAATGTCTACAATAAGGTCATTAGCAGGAAGTAACATTCACCATTGAAACTTGACCATGAATTTAGAGAACCCATTTAGAGAAGGGCCATTGCCAATGAAGTCAGCAGATTACAGAGCCTCTCCAGTTTCTGTGCCCTGCCAAGTGACTAATGTGGAGAGGCAATTTCACTCATGCCTTCTGGCTTTAATTAATGTTTAATACTCAGTGACAAAAGTGTGCCTCCTCTTGTACCATCTCATGCAGTTCCTTTTGAATCAGTTAACACTTTATTTATAAAGACATGGATATTTTTGCTAATTACTATAATTTTGACTACTGTTGTAAAAATCAGCATCTATGTCACACTGCCAGGCATCGTTACAGATGTGTACAGGCTTCTCTCTGCCCTTTTCTGGTGTCAATCCAGTTATCTCTGGAAATTAAATGCGTTAAAATATTTAAGATAGGGAAGGAAATGCCAGCTATATCCTATCATATTTCAAGCCATTCCAGAGCAAAACCAGGGTATATCTCTCAGGATGCTAAAATGCAGTCTGTTTAATCATTAAGGATTTTAATACAGAGTTCTCTTGCAATGGCAAGCAGAGACATGGAAATGACATCCAGGCTTTAAAGCAGATTTACTTATGTTGATGGGCATTGATTAGTATCATTCCCAGAATATTAGGCCCCGATCTCGTGATCTAGGACTTTTATGTGATGCAAATGCAGGAGTTACAGAGTTGAGACTGAGGAGCCTGGCAGTTCTGATTAGCTAGCAGGGTGACAATCAGTTACAGGGCCAGGTTAATGATCAACAGTTCATGAAGCTTGGTACAGTGGTACAGTGAGGCATGTTGGGTTAGGCTCTTGTGGTTATGGGGGTCGAGAAAGTGATTACAAAGCCATGAAGCAGTTACAGAGCTGGGCAGCTTCGAAAGAGCAACATTTCAAAAAGAATAATTTTTCTTGTACAGTTTTTCCCTTTTTCTCTTGCTTGCAATGAATTTCATTATTGTAAAACCCAGTTCTGCAAAATGAGTGAACTGAGATAAGGAATGTTCTCCGAACCACATTCATGCTTGTATGGACGGAGACCCAGAAGTGTGTAAGCCCTTACCTCTCTCTACTCTGGCTTGTCCTCTACAATGGAATAAGTCATGTGTGGGGCAAGTTGGAAGGGAGAACTGGCATTCATGGCTCAGCTTCTTCTTTTATGTTGGGAGCCAAATACCACAGGAAGCAAGTTTTCCAGTTTGTGGGGAAGCGCTATGGTTTTCTAGCTCTATCATTGAGGAAGTCAGACCGCATGCACAGTTCTGGGGAGAGGAGATTCCTCTGAGCCACGTCCTCTAACCAGGAACCTAAGGACTGTTGGGTATCTTGTTCCATGTCTGTTTCTCTGTCTCTGTCTCTGTCTCTTTCTCTGTCTCTGTCTCTGTCTCTGTCTGTCTTTGTCTCTGTCTCTGTCTGTCTGTCTGTCTGTCTGTCTGTCTGTCTCTCTCTCTCTCTCTCTCTGTCTCTCTCTCCTCTCTTCTCTCTCAATTCAGACCACTTGGTGGGTGAAAATATCTGTTGTTTACTGGCTAAGGTATTGCCACCACCCAACTCAAAAACTGGTAATTCAAAATAAAAAGAAGGCAATGTTTCAGTGCATTTTTGTTATTTAATTAGTCACTTTCTGTTCTGAACTCTCATTTAATTTCAGCGTAAATTCATCTATTGTCTCTGCATTTTAGTGTTTAATTGTGGACCAACTGAATAAGAGGAGAGGTGGGGAAGAGAACTAATTGCTTCTCTGGTGTTGATTTCTTCTTTTATTGTATTGGGATTTTTTATGTATATTTTACTGAGACTTTGCAAGATTAAGTGGTTTGTCTTAGTTTATTCAGCTGATTAGCAGCAGAGCGGAGATTTGGGCTGTCCATCTCCAAAAACAGACATTTTCCTAGAAGAATACTTTTGCTACATCTCCACCTACAGCCCCTACCCTGAGACCCTGTTCTTCACTGCTACCACCATTGGAGAAAAAAAAAAAAAAAAGAAGAGAAGGAGCCAGAGAATGGTCCCCTCATAAAAATAAGAACATTGCCTCTAGGACACAGGTTTATCTGGGAGCCATCTAATAGCTTAGGAGGTCCTGGCTATAAATTAGAGTATATGATTCTTTGCCTTACCAGGGATGGAACCTGGGGCTACTGAATTGAGCTGCATTCCCGGCTCTTTCCACTTTTCATTCTGAAACAAGTTTCTTAACCAAATAGGTTATGTATTAGGGATTTAACAAAATTTCCTAATATCAGTGTCTAATTTTCCTAAGTACTTAAAAAAAAAAAACCCAACACTTTAAGATACTGCTTTTTAAAATACCTTGTTTGATTAAAACTTTATTTATTTTCATGTTACCAAATCTGTTTTATCTTTTTTTCTTTTTCTAGTACCAGGGATTGAACTCAGGACCCTGTGCTTGCCAGGCAAGCACTCATCCTACTGAGCTATATCCCTGGCCCCACATCTGTTTTAAATTGCAGAACAGTTATGACTTTTTTTTCTTTTCAGTTTTTCAGTTGTTTTGAAAATATTGCTGTAAAAATCAAATTTATTGGGTTTGTTACCAGGAAGTTCTTATCCTTAAGAAAGTAAATAGTCTTTTTTACAATAATCATCATAATAATAAAGCCCATACTGTAGGGAAACCTCCAAGCCGCCCCTGTCTCTATTTGTTTGCTTTGTTTTGTTTTAGTGAACATTCTTCACTGTTGATCCCCCTGTCTGTTACTGTAGGCAGTGTTAGGGAGAGAGCCACGCTTATTCCAGTCCTCTGTGACTTTCAGGATTGTGTATTTCACTTCTTATCTTCCTCATATATTGTTCCTTTTCTAAATCTTATGCTTTAAGCTTTCTAATGTTGATCATCGTGGCCCGTACCCTAGTTGAAAATATAATCTCCAAAGCAGCACACTTTCAAAGGCAAATACGAAGATCACGTGCAAATATACCTTTCAGCGCTTTTAGGTTTGCAGAAGCCAACTCTCATGGAAAAAGAGGGCTAAGTAGAGCTGCCACATCTCGATGAACAAAACATTTGCTGGGGTACAGTGAGTGACAGGAAGTTGAACAGGTCCAGGCAAGGCCGATGCCACTCACTTTTCTTATCTAATGTCCTTAGAAGAAAACAGCTGCTTCTTCAGAGCCTTTATGTGGGTGGTGCTTCAGAGACTCAGGGACAACCCGTAGAATACAGCTCATTCACTGTGGTCATTTAACAATTACTGTGTACAGGGGCCACCAGCCTTGGACATGCTGGTTCTCATGAGGACTAGGGCTTCTGGATGTTACCTAACATAAAGGAGAATCACATTATAAGTCTGTGGTCTACGTATTCCTTAGGACTGCTTCAGGTATTAAAATAGTCTGGGGCCTACACTCACCAGTTATCTGGCTGCTAAACTAGATCTCCAGTACCACGATGAGGTCAGACTTGTACCCCATCACTACTTTCTCCTAGGAAGTCTTGAGCAAGTTATTCTTCCTCTATGAGTCTCAGTTTTGTCAATCTATAAAATGGGTATAAAGACCCCTAACAAAGAAAATGCCCAGCCATCCATAGGGACATCAAGACTTTTCTTTCCCTCTTGTATTTTCACTGGATTATTCTATCCCAGTTGGAATAGATGCATGTCCTGAGCAGAGCAGGTTTCTTAACTTACGCAGCCATTCAGACCAGCTTCTGAATCTAGCTGTGTGGTATCACTCATGCGGGCACAATCTATCCAACTAGATGAAAGTCACTGTCAAAGAAAACTTTGATTGAGTCCAGAATCTTTTTCTGAATTGAAATGCAAATGTAACTCAAACAAATATGTTATTTACAACAGATGGCTGCACTTAATTCTGTTTACTACGATGACAAACTTCTCTAAATACAGACAGGCCAGAATGAATGTAGGTGCAACTCTAGGGTCTTCTTCACTTATCTTGGAAAGTATATAATAATAATTATAATTATTATATGTAATTTATATAAAGTATAGAAATAATAATTAATTTTTTGTGCATTTAGTACAGAGTCTACAGTGTCTCACTATGTAGGTCAGACTCAGTGATTCTCCTGATTTTAGCCTTACAAACGCTGGGATTACAGGCCTGCACCACCATGTCCAGTCTCATTCACTGTCTCAGCGCTCCTTGAGGGTGGGGCCAGCATTGCATGCCAGGGATGGAACCCCAGCCCCTGCCCCTAAGCAGCTCTTTAGTCTGCTAAGCTATCCATAATCATTAAAATATTAACTCGGAAAAATGGAGCGAAGTTAAAATGAGAAAACACACACAAAAATGAAACAAAGCCCATGAGAAGGGCTAATGGGAGAGATTTTACCTGGTGCCCAGGCCACTGCCAGCATCAACAGCATGGATAAGATGATTGTGGTTTTAATATTTGTCTTCTTTAAAACTCTTGCCCAAATCTAATTGCCTTTGTTAATAGTGTTAAGAGATGGGACCTTTAGGAGGGATTAGACTTGGTGGGATTGATGCCATTATATAAAAGGGAGAGTTTGACTCCCTGTCGTGTTCTCTTGTGTGCTTTCTCTCTCTCTCCCTCCCTTCCCTCTCTCCTTCCCTTCTTCTCTTCTTTTCGTCTTTGCTTACAGATCTAGAGATTGAACTAAGTAATTTCTTTAGGGTAGGGGTGTCTGGGAGTTGGACTCAGGACCTTGATCTTGTCAGGCATACACTTTACTACTGAGCTATATTCCAGCCCAAGCACCTTCTTCTTGAGCTACAACTGCAGTGCTTTTATTGTTCTTATTTTTTCTTGAGGTAGGGTCTCACTAAGTCACTAAATTGCCCAGGTTGAGTTTCCACATATGTTTCTTCTGCCTCAGCTTCCCAGAGCCCTAGGATTATATGTATGTACCGCCATACGCAGCTCTACTTTTCTGCAAAAAACAAAAATTGTATGCCTTAGTTAAATATGGTAAGAGTTTATTAAATTGAAATGTATGTAGAAATACATTTGTACACATATATGTGTTTATTTATATATTTCAACTCTTAGCTAAATACTCCTCTCCTAAGAGATCAGAGTATAGTTCCAAAGGTGAAAGCAAACTACAAAGGGACCTCTACCCTGTGCTTGCCACTTAGAAAGAGGATTCATCAGTGTGTGTTAAAAGGATGAAGGCAAAAATCTAGATAATAATTTAGGAGTTAGCTTTCTTGTGCTTCAGGTAGACTTGAATTAGAAACCTATAGGTGCGTGTATGTTTTAGTCCATTCTTTTATTTTGACTGTTCCTTAAGATCGAACATTTAGGTCCAGCGAGATAACTCAGTAGAATAAGTGTCTGCCTGGTAGGCACAGGGTTCAATCATTGGTACCACAAAAAAAACAAACAAACAAAAACACAAAACCTCGTACTCTACTAACTCTTAAGATTATAACTTCTAAGATGTAAAATAAAATATTATTGAGGATAGAGACAGAAAATAAATCTGGGATATCAGGTATTTTTATAAAATGTAAAACTTCATACATAATTGCATCTGTAGCTCACATTTTTACCATGGTAGATGTGAAAATTTTGCACTGTATTGATGTTTAATATTCTTTCTATCTGTGAGAAACTGCAAGGTTTGTGTGTGGTTTAAGGTTGAAAAATGCAGCTATTTATTTATCTTACAATTTGTATCCCACAACTGCAAATTTTCCTTTTTTCCCTGTTCCTTTTATGAACTGAGTGGATGACTTTGTTGGCTTTGGTGGGTGGGGAGAGAAACAGAGTAGCATTTGTCACATGGGAGAAGTTTCTAACAGAGAGGCCTGTCTCACGTTCCTGGCAGTGTGCTGGAATAGAAGCTGTAGGCATCAGTGATGCTAGCACACCACGATGCAAATTCAGCTCTTTCACTCAGTCCTGGGGTTGGAAATGCTGAATTTGCATCTGCTCTCTTATTAGTGTCTCTCCTTCTCTCTCTTTCTCAAAAAAATTCTTTTTAAAGACGTTAGCGTCTTTCATTTATCTTGGCAAAACCAAATATGTACATGCTGTGCTTTCATTTCCTAAGATTCCATTTAGAACAGATGATATTTCTATGTGGATGTTTAAAAGTAAAAAGAAGCTTTCTATCTGCTTTGGCTTATTGGTCATTTTCAAAGTGCTCAGAATAACCAAGAGTGCTTAGTCTCATGTGGAATTCTCTTACCAACAGGCCACCAATGCCCCCTGCTGATAAAATTCCCAAAATTTCCCATAGGAAATGGGAACACAAACTCTGCAAAGAGGCACACCATTTAGTAGCCTCTCTGAGAAAGCCGTGTGCTTCCCAGGTCATCCTGCTCTGCTTTATTAGCCTCTCATCAGTGTAATTCCCTCTATTAGTCTGTACTGAAGCTATGAGGAAGTTATTTCATGCTTGGCTGGAATAATTAGAAAAACAATTTTAAAGGTAACAGCTGAGCTTTATACCTGACAAAATGGGAATGAGAGCTAACATTTGATTATGTGAGTTTGATTCCTGTTACACTGTATTTATATTTAAGGGAAGAAGGTCGCCTAAAAATCTCTTGACATTTGCTTCCTGTTTCTTCAAGTACTTATGAAACTTCTGCAGAGAAGCTCTGAAGGATTATTTGAATTCCATGTAGTGCTTTTCCAGTACCTCACTGCCAGGTTTATGCTTTGTTTCCTGCAGTAGTAGAGACTACACCATGTACCAAAGCAAGCCGTTTTGAGCACTTCACCAAAAGTTCATGCAGATTGTTTCTTTTCAGCTTCCAAACACTGGGCTGACTTTTGAATTTTGCCTATTCTAACAGTTTTTGTTATAACAAATCTAATTCCTCTGAATTCTTCAAATATTTGAACTGAGGAATAATGTGCTTCTTTTGGTGTTCTTCTCTTCCCTGGGAGGGTAATGTCAACTGGCACAGAATGGGCAGGTCTTTCTATAAATGTGAGGCCAAAGAACAGAATGACAATAGCTTAGTCAATTCTTGTTTTAAAATTATGAACTAATTACTAGTGTATGTTTCTCTATCCCTCACCACACACATTTCCTCCCTTTGTAATTATCATGGCCTCCTCTAAAAGTGGCTATCTTTGAACTAAGTAAAGGAAGCACAAGATATACCATTCTTGATCATACAATGTGAGAATTCCCTAAAAAATACAGCCTGAGGACTTCTTCCAGAAAGACTAGCCATTGTTTTTATTTTATTTTATTTTACTAATTTCAACAAGAAAGAAATAGCAATGAGACAGTTTCAAAACTCGTCAGCAGGACAGTCACAATAATCAATACAATGCATATTGTTGGCTTCATAGTAGTTGTTCTGAGCATAAGATGCAGACATAAATTTTCTAAAGACTGTTGGTACAAATATTTCTGATTGGCCTAAGAGAAAGTAGTTGCATGTATAGTCCAATATTCCATAATAATAGTGGGTTATCGGCAGAACTGGCAATATCAGAATAAAAGAGAATAAGAGACAAGGAAAAATACCATAGGATTAACCTGCTACAATTTTGTATATTAGGCCTCCCTGCTTAGCCCACACATTCATAAGCAGGCAGCTTCAGAGGAAGATTTCTGATGAGACTGAGAATGAGCTAACTTGGATTGAGGGAGGTTTTTTAATCAGTAAGTGTCTCACAGGGGCAACAGCATTTTTGTTAGGTGTATATCACACCAGTGAGAGTTCTGGCACTTCTTTTCAGGCACATGCAAATCATGAACCTGGTGCTTTGTGCATAGCCCTCATCCCCTCACTTAATTAGCAACCAGAGTTTTGTGAAGCACCTAACAGCCAGTGATAAAGTCCATTATCATGTTTTACTTCAACAATCATAAAGTAAGCAGTGGTCTATACATTAGTAATTATAACCCATACTATACCACGTTAGTATTGATGAGCTTTGTTTGAACACTAAACCAAGTCAGAAGTTGCTCTTTAAAGGGCTGGGGAGATAGCTCAGTAGAATAAGCACTTGCCTGGCAAGCACAAGGACCTGAGTCCAATCTCCAGTTCTGAAAAAAAAAAAAAAAAAAAAATTACTGTTTGCCATGAGTTTCTTAAGACGATGATAGATGGCTGTACATGAGGTGTTCTCTCAGAAGCTGACACTAAGATGAAATGGGGCTTGAGCAGGTTTAATGGGGAGGAGCACTTGTGAGAAGGGAGAAGATTGCGTTGGGAAGGCAAAGACCCATGATGCAGCCAGGCCAACTGGGCGTGTGAGAGCAAAGACTGCTGATTGGTACAGAAGTGGTTAGACCTTTGCAAGCCATCTAGCTTAGCCTTTGAGTAGGCATGCTCCAAAAATGTGGCTTTGGCTCCCCATGGCTGTCATAGGCTGAGGGTTTAGCTCAAAAGAGCAAGGTCACAGCTCAGCCCCAAGGAGCTAACAGCTAGTGGCTGCCAGATAACTGCACTCTTTGCAATTTGGAAGCACGTGAAAGTGCTTCGTGAAGGCAGCTCTCAACAGTACACCTCTTTTTTTTGCCACAATGATTTCTTGCTACTAATTCACTTTTCAATCATTCAACTTTTTTTTAGCTATTTATTGCTGTGTAACAAAGTATATTTTCTTTCTCTTTTTTTTTTTTTTCTTTTGAAGTGTAGGTCACTCAGCAAACTGCATTTTAATAGTGTGAAACATCAATGTTAATAGTTTCTTTTTTTTTTTTTTGGTCTTTTTGAGACAGGGTCTCGCTATGCAGCTCAGGCTGGCCTTGAGCTCACTTTTGTAGCCCAGGCTAGTCACACTAATCCTCCTGCCTCAGCCTCCCAAGTGCTGGGATTACAGGCGTGTGCCACCACATCTGGCCCTGTTAATAGTTTCAAAAGAAAAGCATTTTGCCCTCAACTTTGTGCCAAAAATCCAAAAAGGGTCTGGTTGGTTCTTGCTCACATTTGCTATGAGATTGCAGCTACGTGTTAGCAGGGGCTAGAGCTATGTGAAACCTTTCTTAGACTGTGTGACAAGATTGGTTTCTTCATCATTGGCAGTTGAAGATCTCAGCCTGGAGTTCTCCTGTCCCTAACAGAGCACCTGTGTCCTTGGTATGTGGCTTGGATGTTTTCCATCACAGTGACCAGATTTGAGTCTAGGCATCCCAGGAATAGCCATTTCAAGTGACAGTTGCATAAATAGGAGAGTTTCCCCCATCCTAGCCATAATGCCCATTTCATCCTATTTCACTGGTCAAGGAAAACACCCTCAAACAGAGAATTATGTTCCAGCTCACAATGGCAGAAGAAGCAAAGAATTTCTTATCTCTAATTATCACCAGTAAATTTTGCTAAATATCAGCTTGCTTTAATACTATTAGAATTGGACTATGTTTTTTTTTTAAATTTATACTCCCTTATGTGAATAACTACCATTTCTCTAATCATATTCCTTTGTTGGTCTCTCTTATGGTTTCTGTCTAGTTGCCCCCTAAAGCCTCGTGTAAGGCATGGGGCAGACTTCTAGAGTTTATGGCTAATTCATGACCCAAGGCTGCGATTGTGAATGTGAGTACTGCTGGGATTATGGATGTGAGTGCTACACCCAGGCTGGGGGAGATAGCCTCAATAGTACTGAGGCAGACAGACTTTGTCTTTGTTGCACTGTTGCGGCTACTCCTCCTTTTGCTCTCTGTTCTTTGCTGCCTCATGGAAAGGTTATTCTCTGCCATGCGCCAGTTTGCTTTGGAGCCAGCTGAGTATGGACTGAAACCTCCAATAACTGTGAACTAAATAAACCCTTCTTTCCTTCATTTTGAGTGCCAGGTGTTTGCTCTAGCAACAAGAGAAGAGTAACTGAGACAGTCTCCTTTAAATGTTTTTCAGCTTACTTTTCTGTTAATCTAGCAACAACATTACATCAGAGCAGAATATTCTAAATGCAGATAGTCTTTAAATAAAGCAGAACTCTCACCTTCAACAGGCTCAACCACTATTGATAGGGCCAAGTAGAACACAAGCTTTGGTGGAAGTGATGCTGCAGTATCCACACGCATTCATCTGTTTCATAACGTTGATCAACTGCTCAACCTACATGCTCAGTTTATGACATAAGTTCCTAGAGGAACTTAACGTTCAGTGGCAAAGGTTGTAGTGCTAGAGTCAGATGTAGAATATAATATCTCTCTGCGCACTAGAGATCCCAGGAATCTAGGCTGTGAATCTCACTGTCATGTTCTGTGCAAGTCCACACCAAGAGGCCAAGGAATCCATGATGGAAGGCTGAAAGATCTCTGTGGCAATGTCCAAGGGCAGGAGCAGGAGGCTAGAATCTGTGTTGGTGGGCTAAAAGGCTGATACTGGAAGCTAGAACCTATAGGTACACCAGGAGGCAAAGGCCAGAGCCAGAGCTCTCTGCTGAAGTGTCTGCACCCATGACCAGCAGAGGAGGCTCAAGGAAGAGACAAAGATCTCAACTCCTCCCAAGAGAGCAACAGCATCCTAGGTCAGATCTGGGAAGACCTGAGCTCAGCAGAAGAGAACTGCAGTTTCTCCCAAAGAAACCTGTGTAAAATCCTCTCCTCCTGTTCTTCCTTTGTACCATTCCTGAGAACCCGCCAACTCACCCAGCTGGGCATTCCCACTCAAGCTGACCATTTGTAATACAGAAACTTGGTTATAAGTGAGTACAGAAGAGAAAGTTTTTAATACTTCCTGGAGAAAACAAGCATTACAATACTGTGGACACCTTAAAGAAATTTATCAGTTAAAAAAAATTAAAGAAAGAGCAACAATTGGGCTGGGGAGTTAGTTCAGTAGAATAAGCACTTTCCTGGTAAGCATAAGGGCCTGAGTTCAATCCCAGGTTCTGGAAAAAGAAAGAAAGAAAGAAAGAAAGAAAGAAAGAAAGAAAGAAAGAAAGAAAGAAAGAAAGAAAGAAAGAAAGAAAGATAGAAAGAAAGAAAGAAAGAAAGAAAGAAAGGGAGAGAGAGAGAGAGAGAGAGAGAGAGAGAGAGAGAGAGAGAGAGAGAGAGAGAGAAAGAAAGAAAATAAGTAACAGAAAGAAAATGAAAATAGACCCAGAGATTCAATAGAACATGACACATGTGAATAACCTTAGCTTAAGTAGGAATGTATGTGCCAAGAGTTGGGTCTCTGCAGGGAGCAGCTATAAGGTAAATATGGAAGGCCTAGGGGAATAGCTCATCAGGTTAGTAGATTAGAATGTTGTGATTTAGGACTCTAGAAAGAGAACTTAGGTGAATTTGTATCTTAGAAGAAATGTTTTAGTGATGGCCCAGTGCATGTACCCTTGTGGACCAGACGAAGAGCAAAGTGTAGCCATTTACTGAAAAGACTCCTGCTGGAAAAAAGTAAGGAGGCTCTGAATTGAAGAGCAGAAGATAGGAAGAGGAATGGCTTTGAGTAATATTAAGAATTGATCAGTCCTGCGCCTGACTGAATGTGGAGTGGCAAAGTGGAAAGGAGTCCTCAGGGATGACTACACTTTCTGGCTGAGATAGCTGTACAGCTGGTGACAAAATTTTTAGAGAAGGTAGTACTGTAAGAGGAGTTTTCAGAAAATAGAGGAACTGGACATTATGGTTCAGATTAGAAGATCTTGAGTTTGGTACCTAAAAACCATCTAGGGGGGAGATGTTGTCTTTGAATTTGGAAATAAAAGATAGAGGCTGAGAAAGGTCTTGGTTGCAGTCATCTGTGACTCATCAAGCTACAAGTGGCAATTGAAGTCTACAGAGAAGCACAGTAAAAAATAAGGTCTAGAGAGCCTAGGATAGGGGTTTCTGAGAGAAATAAAGATGTGAATATGTAAGAGAGAGTTGACACACTCAAACAAATGAATTATCCCAGTTGAAGCCGTAGGAAAACACTATGGAACTAAGGGTAGAACCCTGCAAGTCACCAGCATTTGGCGTGTGCACATCAGGAAGAGCTGGCAAAAGACTTGACATGGGATTCTGAATGTCCCTTGACAACTGAGTGACTAAAGAAAATGCGGAGTTTGTACACAGGAGAGCACCGCTGTACCATAGAGAAGGATACAGTG
>PVJA010000761.1:66024-151033 GCA_004027025.1 Myocastor coypus
TTAAAAAAAAAAAAAAAAAAAAAAAAAAAAAAAAATTAAAGATAGCTAATAATGGGGCCCAGCGGGATGGCTCAGTGGTCTAAAGCGCCTGCTTGCGAAAGCTTGGGCGACTGCAGGGACCGCAGTTCGATCCCTGGCACCACATGCTGCACCAGCCCTGCCTTCAGGGTCGGCTGAGTCGGCCATAAAAATGAGTGAATAAACAAACAAAGGTTCTGAAACAATAAATAAATAAATAAATAAATAAATAATTATTTAAAAAATAAAATAAAGATAGCTAATAAGATGTAGGGAGATAGGCCTTTCTAAAATGGGAAAGGGATCAACGATGGAGGGAGACAGAAGGGCAAGAGGGAAAAGAGATGAAGAAAGAGTCAGGATGTGCTGTGTACACATGCAGCCCCCCTGAGGAACGCAGTCATTACATCCTGCAAACACATACTAACAAAAAATAACGACTAACCACTCAAGGAAAGGAATCAAGAGAATAGAACAGTTCTGGCTAGAAGCATCAGATGCTGCCAAAGCATCAAATAAGCTTAGGACTAGAAAGAATTTTACGAATTCTTCAATTAAGAGGCCATGGACTTCAATTAGGCCAATTTAGCAGAGTAGAGAGGGAAAAGGAAGTTAGCCTTTGAGTAGTTTGCTGAAGAGGAAAATAAACAGATTGGGCAGGAAGGCTATAATAAAAATGAAGGGAATGTGCAAGATTCTCTGCCTTTGTTTGTTTATTTTCGTGTTTTATTTTATTAGGGAAGAAGAAGGTATTTAAAATTCAGGAAGCAGAAAAACAATAAATGGAAAGTGTGTCCCAGAAAGGTGAACTGGTTAACAAGTAAAATGAAGGGGACTTTCCCGAGTCCCCTTGCTCCAGACATTGCTCTTCTGTGAAGTCACACTCACGTTTCTCACCACCACCACCCTGTAAGCGAGCAATGGATTCTGTTAGACTCAAGTGTGAAGGCTTTTGATTTCTATTCCTATTTCTATGTAATTTTTAAAAATAAATTGAAGCCGGCTGTGGTGGCTCACGCCTGTAATCCCAGCACTCGGGAGGCTGAGGCAGGAGGATTGGTGGGAGTTCGAGACCAGCCTGGGCTACAAAAGTGAGCTCAGGACCAGCGTCAACTGCATAGCAAGACCCTGTCTCAAAAAGACATAAATAAATAAATACATACATAAATAAATTGAGTTTTTCATTCCAGATATGTGATTGATTTGGGCAATAGATGCATACGCATCAAGTTTTTATAATGAGGACATAATTTATGTTCTATGTAAACATAAAATATGTCATTGATGTATTGAAAAACATACTAAAGATAATATTAAAATCAAGAATCTGTAACAGGGTGTGGTGGCACACACCTGAATTTCCAGCATTCCCAAAGCTGAGACATGAGGACCCTGTGAGTCCAAGACCAGGCTGCCTACATAACCTAGTTCCAGGCCAGCCTGCCCAGTACTACACAGGGAGACCTTGTCTCAAAGAGAAAAAAAAAATTCATTTATAAATTTCATGAAGTAGAAAGATGTTAATAAATACTAGGGAAAATTTACTTGCCATCTGTGTGTAAAAAACAAAATGGTGCTGAGGGCTGGAGACATATAGCTCAACAACATAAGCACCTGCTTGGCAAAAACAAGATCTGGAGTTTGACCCCTGGTACCACAAAACAAACAAAAAAATGGTACTCAGAATGCTTAAAAATTACTTCAGTTTTTAAAAAGAAAATGTGAAAAAGGACATAAGCAAGCATTTCATATGCAAGGAAATGCAAATGGTAAATAAGTATGGAAAAAAGATATAAAACACTACTCGTTATTAGGAAAGTGCCATTTAATACTACAAAATAGTCACTAGTTGTATGCTTACTGGATCAAGAGCCTCACTATGGGGGCTGGGAAGATAGCTCAGGGGCAAAAGTGCCTGCCTGGCAAGTGCAAGGTCCTGAGTTCAATCCCTGGTTCTTCCAAAAAATAAAAAATAAATAAAAATAAATAAATAAATAAATAAATAAAAACCTCACTATAGCAAACACAGATGATTCTGTGAGTAGTGATCTTCAAATTGCATAGCTGAATATAGAAAATGGAAAACTACTTTGAAACAATTTATTACTATCATGCAAAATTGAATATATGTGTTATTTACGATCCAGAAACTCCACTCATTAACACTTACCGTCGAGAAGCTTCATAAGTCTTAGGCCTTAGTTGATACGACAAAGATCCATAGACTTTTTACCTTAAAACAGGAATCAGACATCACACGCAAATGTGATGAATGTTGGGCCACAATACTGAGTGAAAATCAAGACTGTGATATGAGGGCAGGCATGATAGCAGTCTAAGAACCTGCTTAGGCAATCACAGGGACCACGGTTGGATCCCCAGTACCACATGCCCCAGCAGCCATACCACCAAGTACACTGAGCCAGTTACTGAGTCTGGGTGCCGTGGAGCACACATGTAATCCCAGTGCTGGGGAGGCTGAAAGCAGGAGGGTCAGTATGAGTCTGAGCTGCGTAGTGAGACCCTGTACCAAATACATTTTTTAAAAAAGACTGTGATATATGTATATATATATATATATATATATATATATATATATTGTGTGTGTGTGTGTGTGTGTGTGTGTGTGTGTGTGTCTGTGTGTGGGTGTATAATTTAGCTGTACCTACAATGTGCAAAAGAAATTATAAAAGTAAAATTCAGGATAATTTTGGAGATGCATTAGGCCAAGGATGCAGAAGGCCAGAATTAAAGCTACTGTATCTATAGGACACCTCCACAGTGCTGATGGTGTTGTATTTCCAAACTTGCAGGGTGTGTCCAGCTTTTTATTTTATTATACATTAAGCTTATATGCTACATATATTCTTTTATGAATATCAAATATTAAATAATTTAAATTAAAAATACCATCTGTTTTGGGAGAGCTCTTGATTTTTACCTAGATTCTTTTGCTCACCTATTTTAGAACTTCTAGTAAGTCACTTAAATTATCTAATTATCAAGTCCTTCTTGTATAACCTGAGAGACTGGGTGTTCTCTAAAGTGCCTTCTATCTCTCAGAGCCTGTAATCTCATGACCCATAAGTATATATAATATATATATATATATATATATATATATATATATATATCTCAAGGAACTTACCCAATTATCTTTCTAATTATACATATTAACATTAGCTCAAAATGCAGTGAAAGAAGCAATGAATATTGATCCGCCAAGTTATTCTAAACAGCCAGAATATCTAAATAAATAAGATAATATCAGATTATTTTAATTTATATTCTTTTATCTTTGGGTCAGGTAGCTATTTGAGCATATGCCTCTGATGTCCCTCTGGAGAATTTTTTCTCCTGAGAAAGGAATAGTTGGGGGTGGGGGTGGAAAAAGAATTCAAATTTCTTAGCATTTTCTATCTTTTCTTTCTTTCTTTCTTTCTTTCTTTCTTTCTTTCTTTCTTTCTTTCTTTCTTTCATGTATTTGGTACAGGGTCTTACTCCATAGCTCAGATATGTAGAGATCCTCCTGTCTCAGCCTCCCCTGTCCTGGGATTACTGGCATGCTCTACCGTGCCTGGTCTCTGTGGCCTGCTCAGCATGCTGCAGGGTAGGGTCAGGAAAGCTGTGGTGAAGGGATTGAGCCCCGGTCTCCACACTTGCCTAAGCAGATGCTTAGTCTGCTGAGCTATCTTGCCAGCCCTTCCCTAGCATTTTCTAATTAGCAGGACAGGAAAAGGCTATGGGACATACACGATCAAACCACTTGACTATCTTTGCACCAGTGCAAATCTACACAATGCAAACAGTCACAGAATATTGGCGATACTCTGCACCACAGCTGTTCTAAAGTTTTTCAGACATAATCAATCTTCACGTCAACCATTGTCTTCATAGATAGAAAAAGTGAGATATATAGAGTGTAAGTGACTCCAGGTTACAGTTAGGAAGGGGCAGAGCTGGAAATTGGATTTGAGGTTCTCGACACCTAAAGTCTGGTCCCACCAGGACTGAACTACACTCCCTCAGAACTGCAAAGGATGTTAGCTGGTTTTGGCATCTATTGCCATGATTGTATAGTAGAAGAAACTATTAGAAAATCCACAGGTGTACAAGAGTGAGCATTTATTTGACATATGGGGCTCTGGCCCTCCAGAACATGCAAACAGATCTCCTGGGCCTGAGCTTGGCTGGTTTCACTCGTAGGCCTGGGAGTTACCAGGCATTTTCTGTGCTTCACACGACTGAGAGTGTGACATCACCCAGGGCAACTTGGCTCACCTCTGCATGATTGTCCCAGTCTTTCCAGCAGGTTAACTCGGAATGGTTCTGGTAAAGGTAGAAATAAAAGTGCCAACGTGAACATAAAAGACGCTCTGCAGGAATGTCTTGGATAAGGATCTGGGCCTCTGATGTCATTGCTGTCCCACAGTAGTCATGCTGGAAGTTACCTAAATACTCTACAGTGGTGACAGGACCTTTCCCTGTAGCCATGGGCAATAGCTCCGAGAAGGGAAGTCCCATACTATGATCCCTAGGGCTACAATCTTGAGGTAACTAGGTTCAGAAATGTGTCCTGCAGATTCTTCAGTGGGAAAGGGAAAAACAGAGAAGGAACAGCACACCCCCAATTCCAGCCCATATACAGTCTTCCAGGTTTCCAACGAGACATGGCCCAGTGCTTCACATTTGCTGTGGAGAGAAGGACTTTTAGAGCCACCTGTGGAGCAGAGGGTGCCTAATGGAATATTGCTAAGAAAAAGTATTTTCAGTTGTAAGTGAGGCTTGGATTTGCCACACAGCAATCTGCAGAGTATGTCTTGTTATCAACAGTGAAGCACAAGAGTGAACACTGTAATAGATGCAGTGGTCTGTGTATTGGCTCCCATCTGACTATCCATATCTACTCTGGGCACGTCTTTATTTGTTGACCTTACAGAGCATCTACCATGCATCAGTCTTTGGAAACACAGCAGCTTTGCAGTGATTAGAATCCCTACGCACTTTTTATTGGTGCACTAATTTTTTGTTATCATCTCCAGGTAAATCGATTTGTTTTGCAAGCCCAGAGTGGTCTTAGAAGATCTGTAGGAATTAAAATGTCATGATGATTGTCGTTCTGTCTTCTACAGCTCCTCAGTCTCTGAACATGTTGAATATATTTTCCTGCACATATCCAGCTACACATAGTTTTCCTGATTTCTGAGACTTAGAGCTCCTAGCCTCTCTCAGAGAAAACATAGGCACCTGTGCTCAGGAAGGAGCTAGCCTAAGCCTTGATTATCTCACAGGGCAGTACTGATAGTTTTCAGCATCTACATCTGGAGTTCAGAGGAAGAGGACACAGGTTGTGAGGAGCTGGCCCTGAGACCAACATCCTGACTGCACATTACAGTTGGAGCTGTTCTAACATCTGGGGTGTCAGGACAGTGGGAAGACGCCATTGAAATGGTGTTTCATACACTAACTTCTCCATCATCTCATGGCCATTAAGAAGCATGGCAGGAGATGTGGCATGCACGAGGTCCTGGATTCAAAACACCAAAAAAAAAAAAAAAAAAAAAAAGAGGAGAAAAAGATGCTTATGACAATAATTATTAACCACCTAAGAACAGAGTTTCGGCCCAACATGCTTGCCCTGTGCCCACTGATTTACCTAAGTCTTCTAAAGTAATTTCACATTTCACTGAATAGGCTTCCATGGACAAAGCATGCTCAGTCATAAGAGTTTCACAGAGTGACAGCATTTAGAGTGCCAAATACACACATTATGCATTCATTGTGCCGTGCTCAGGAAGTTTCAAAGTGGAAAAAGTCATTTCCAAAAGGAACAAAAATCAAGGGGATAAAACTGACAAAAGGGGGCTTAACAGAGCCTGCAGTCAAACAGGGACATCTAAAGAGTGACAGCGTTCCATAAGAATCAGGAGATTACAGCTCTGAGAGCCTTGCCCTATCATGTGTATTAGAATAATTGTTCCTCTAATTCAAATCTCTAAGCAGCTTAATGCTCATTCTTATCTTATTTCAATTTAGGAAGAACATAACAAAAACACTCTATCTGCTCAGTGTCTGTTTCTCCAAATGAAATGACTCAAATGACTCCCAGCTCTGAGTTTATGTGTTTGATCCAATACCTGGGCATTCATGCCAAACACAAGAGAACAGAGAAAACCTCTCCCAAGCCCAGTAAAATTGCTAAGTAGACTATTCTGAAGGTGGGAAAGATCAGAGGAGGAGGAGAGAGTAGAATAGAAGAAAAGCATGGGTAACGTTACATATACGTGTGCCAGTTCCCCCACATGAATGTAATTTCCATGTAGCATAAATATATAACAGAAAGATTATTAAGGGGACATAACATCATAGCAAAAAAAATTTGGGAAAACTTATCCTAATATTAGAGGAAAAATAAATTTTAGAAATTCTGTTCAGCACTCTGAACTGAGTAGAACCATCATTATTGTAACAAATTCCGTGATGCACCAATTCCATCAGATGACGGGTTTGGCACTTATCTGTAGTGAGAGCTCTCTACTCCACTGAAATCATTTGGCTTCTTCCAAATTAAAATAAACCATTGATGAGCAAGTGCTGGGAAATATATCATCCTAGATTAATCTTCGTATTTCTCTGTTGGAGAAGACAACTTGGAACCACTCTGTCTCAAGAGCTTGAGCATATAAATCATTTAAAAATGTATTTAAAATCCCTGATATTCTGTCCAATCTTGGAATCCATTTCATATGTGTGAAAAGGAGGTACAACTTTTGTCAGCAAGAGTTAGACCATGGGCCATAATTGCCTGAAGTATCACGGGGAAGATGACGTGTCTGCCATAATTGTCATAACTATGTGTATGACATAACTTTTGTAATTTCTAATTTTATTGACTCCAAACTGCTCTTTTTTCTTCTTTTTCCTTTTTTTTACGTCTTCAATAACAGCAGAAAAGGAAGGCAGGTTTTGAACAATGAAGGTACTCTAACATTATGACATTCTCTGACAGTCTATTAAATGCTTGATACAAAATAATACAGGTGTTTCTAGTCAATAAATATTCAATATAGGAGCACTAGAAGTGGAAAGTTAACACTGTGTAGGGAAAGAGAGAAGTTGAGTTTGTTAGAATTCCAAAGAGGGCCCTTATCTTAGCACCAGATCTGGATCTACCAAGTTCAAACTCATTCAGGTGGGTGTGGCTTTGGTCTGGCTGCTGAGGTCCACTTCTTCCTGCTGCAGCCCTTGGAGTTGAACCTGCTGTGCCACTCTGGCAAGATGTTCTGCTCCTAGACCAGCTGGATGGGTCTTACCTCTAACCTCTCTGTAGGGAGTTTTGCAGCAGTTTTCCACACTGGGCCTGTCTGATGGATGAAGTTCCACTAATGTGCTGGGCCTTGTTGCTGGGCTGAATGAATTTCCAGTGGGCTTAGGATGGTCTCACTCATACACTGGGCCTGGTTGCTGGGGCGACTGAGTTTCTGGTGGGCCTGGGATGGTCTATCTCACCAGTCATGATTTTGTCCGGTTCTACAGGGTGGATATCAAGAAAATTGTAGTATCTCAGTCCCACAAGTGACACCTGGCCACCAGTAAGTGTCCTGGACACTGTCTGTGTCCATCACATACTAGAACTTTGTGCGATATCCTATCCCCAAACTGTTAGAATTTCTGGTCATATATTTTCCATTGCAGTGTTCATGTTAAGTTTTACTCTTAGTAATTCTTTACTACAGTGGAAACTTTTTCTTAATTGATATCTTTGTATATATTAACCTATTCAAACACTATGCAAGTACTCTGAGTTGATTACAGATTCATATGGTATATAAAGTCCTGCCCTCCAAGTTGGACTCACGATTTGATTTGAATTTTGGAATATTGTTTTGAAATACTTAATTTTAATTAATTAATATTTAATTAATTTTCTGAATATTGTTCATACTTTTTTACTGTATCTCTGACTTAAAATATACTTATAGGACATGGTATGATATTTTCTTCTAGTATTAGAAATTCTAAAAAGTATATATATACACATACACATGTATACACAAGAGAGCTAGGATAGCTATACAGCTACTTTGTCTTAGTTCATCAAGAATAAAAGTTTGTACTAATACTGTTTAGACAAGATATCAGGTCTGCACCTTTGTCCTCTGAATAACTACTATGAAGACAACAGTACACATGGTATTAATTATTGTAATGATCCTACTAACTTGCTTTGACACTGTTTCATTGCTACTTTATCTTTTTTTTCTCATTAAGATGAATTTTAAAAAATTCCAAAGGGGGACTGGCCAAATAGCTCAACAGATTAAAGTACATATAAGCAGGTGCAGGGGTTGGGGGTTTGATCCCCAGGCCTGCCGTGCCACCCTGCCCTCAGGGCGTACTGAGATGGCAATTGAAACTGGTTGTGGAGGCAAGCACCTGTAATTCCAGCTCTTGGGAGGCTATAAACAGGTGGATCACTATTAATCCAATGTAGTAGTGAGATCCTGAACACCTGTACATCTTTCCCTAAAATAATTAATAATAATAATAATAATAATAATAATAATAATAAAGAATTCCAAAGAGCAAGAACTGAGTCTGGAAGTACCAAGCTTCTCTTCATCACTTGGTAAAAAATGCTGTACAAATGGCAATTTTCCTTTTTCTACATCATCTTCCCACCCTGCAATAGTAGAGATTTTTACCATAGGATTAAATCTATGCTGTCTAGTGTGAGACTGCAACAATTTAGGAAGCATTTCATCATAAAAGCATTTTAAAACTATTGCATTCCTACATAAGCACCCTGAGGTTTATTATTTCAATTCTTACTACAACACAGACATTCTGTCTCCTTCACCTCTCTCAGTGCAGTGCCACTAAACCATCTCAAATGCTCTTTCTCTGTTTTGATCATAACACAAGGACTCCACCTCCCCTTTCAACCTGGAGTTTCTTGAGTACATGCAACTCTATACATTTCCAACTGATCCCATCCTTTATTCTCCTCAACGTCTGAATTATTTCCCTGTGAACTACAAACTCACTTCAGAAAAAAAAAAAATCCTTTAACCTCTTCATCTTGCCTGAGCAACCCCCTCCCTTCTTACTCTATGCCCTCATTTCCTTTGGTTCTGTTGCTTCCCTAGAATGCTGCTCATGGCTGTGTTTTATTTCCCACACATTTGTCCTGTTGAACCTCATGCTGTGCTTTTGCTTCATTTCTTCCAGGCTACTACTGTCCCTCTGTGCTTCTTAAAAATCACAGAGCTTCAGAATTCGTCGCACTAGTCAACATCACTTTTTCTGTGTAGTGCAATCATACAAGGTTGTCAACTGCCATGTCCCTTCTTTTGAGGTTCTTTTCAACGAATTACTCTTGCCTTCTCTCCAGCTCTTTTCTTGTCATCTACATTTCTGTCGCATTCCCCAGATCCCTCTGTCTTCTGTTTGCTAACCAGGTGATAAGACTTCCAGATGAGTCCCCAAATATATCTCTAATCCAGAACTATCTGCAACTCATAGCACTTTTGCATTCTCATCTGGATGACAAATACACATCTGGAATATTTCAAACTAAACTTCTTATTTTTTAACCTACAAACATTTTTCTTTTGACAATCATTCTTATGTGGACAGAGACTTCACTTTATGCACCATTTCCCTATATCTCACATAAAGTACATTCTCAATAAAAATTAATGAATACATTTTTTTCGATACAGTAGGAGTTGAAAATTATGAATCCATAAAACACAGTATGTTACTTGTGCTCTGTTTTGAATGAGAGAACTAAGTATTACATTGTGAATTCGTTCTAAAAATGTAATCACATGCAAATATTAAAGTGATTCTGTATACCTGGTAACTTGTCTGTAAATGAACCGTTATTCTAAGTCTGAATTCTTGGCCTTGGGTCACTGCTGCAGATTACTTCCAGGTGTACCTTCTTCAAGGACAGATCTGATCAGTGCAATTATCTGCTCAAAATTATTTGCTAATTTCCTGTGAAGTATATAGTAAAACATAAGTTCCTCCATCTGCTACTCAAAACTTTCTGTCTCCCTCTTTTATGTCTCTACTCATTTTTGTTCCTTCACCCTCAGATGGGGGTTTTAATAGATGCAACATGGTAACCCTAAAGGTAGGCCCTGAACACACCTGTGCATTAATCAGATTCCTTGGCTGAAAATGACAAAAATGAACACAGCAAAGAGAACACCTAGGCTTGTGTAGCCATCATGCGTCTCTGTACTAACCTAGAAACATGGCCACAATGAATTGTTAAGATCAAAAATCCAGCTGCAGACCAGCATGTATGGTGTGATTCTATTTTATAAACTTTAAAATCTCTATAAACAATATGTGTTCGTGTACATGGAGAGAAATAAAGTCTGTTAGAATAATATATATAACAAGTATTAATAATTAATAAGCTTTATTGAGTAAAGTTATGGGAATTTATTTTCCCATATATTCATTTTCATATTAAAATACTTTATAATAAATACTTCCAATTTATGCCTGGCATGGTACAACCCTACTAATAGAAGGCTATCATATTCTGTCCCAGTTGTAGGCTCTAATCACATATGGCTGTTTAAATTTAAATAAATTAAAGGGAAATAAAATTAAAAATCCCATTCCACAGTTGCATCAGCCACAGTTCAAGTATCCACCTGATTGCTTCGCTGCAAAAATTGGTCATGTCTAGCAGCAGGCAGAGCAGAGCAGAGCAGAGCAGATGCAGACCTGTGCACCTGTGACCTGACAGCCACAGTGAATATGAGGGAGCTCCAGGCTGGATTCCACTTCGCAAGATCTTCTGTGCTTTGTAGTGACACTGCCGAAGAGCCAGACTGTTGAGAAGTTTAGTAAGGGAATAAGGACAGTTCTTACCCAGTCATTGTTAAAGACAACGCATCTAAGTCTTTTGTGAAATTGAGACTTATCTGTTTGGAAAATCAAATGGGTTGATTTAGTTGGAACAGTTTTCCTTTTCTTTTCATTGGCCTAATTTCTAAGAAACTTAGCTATATATAGGGAGAAAAAAATAATTGCATTCCTTTCAGATAGGGTGTCTTAGTTACTCTTTTCTCGTTGCTCAGGCAAATACCCAACACTCAAGTTAGGGAAGGAAAGGTTTACTTAGCTCACGGCTACTGGAGGCTTCAGTTCACACTTGGGTGGCCCAGGGCAGAGCAGCACATGACAGAGGGCAACTTTTCACAGCAGCAGCAAAAAGCAAGAGCAAAAGGGAAGGGTAGCAGCAGCTCAAGCTGCTAACTTCTCTTCCTTCCTTACACTATAACGCAAATCACCTGTCCCAGGGGAGGTACAGCACCCACACCCTCAATAATCAATTATAAATTCCAGAAGCTGCCTCTTGACTACATGAGGATTTGGAGGGACACCTAGACACAAACCATAACACAGGGAAATGTTAAAATGGTGTCAAAATATTTTTAAAAACTTGTAAAACAAACAGGAAAGTCCATATTATATCATTAGTTTTCTTTTTTTCAGCGGGAATTTTCTAGCATTTTGCTCCACATGTTATAAAAAATAATGCTAACTTTATGTTTTCATTCTAATATGGAGTCCTGAAGTCACTTTTCATTGCCTTTTTTCTAAACAGGTTCATAATTTAAAAGTTCATGGAGAGAAAGTGTATGTTTTATCTGAAGGATTAGTATGACTTTAATACTTAAGTAGAAATTTATTAGTCCTCAGATTTCTTTTTAAAACTGTGAACCAAGAGGTCTGTGAAAACTTCAGTGACGGGCGGTTACCCATTTCACGGTTGCAGGCTTCGTGCAAGAGTTGTAGTAGCCAGATATCTTGAGGGGGTTTTGTTTGTTTGGTTGAATAAAACATTAACAGTGAATTAGCATGATCTTTGCTCATTGTACTTATTTTCCAACAACTTAGTACAACTGCAAATTAGACAGATGGTTAGTACTTGGGGCCAATGGTCACAGCATTATCTTGCTCAGCACAGATAGTCCCTAAGTTCGTAAGGTGCTAAGTCAATATTCATTTGTAGATTTTTGTATTTGTTCCTTAGATCCAGTGAACTAGATTTTTCATACTTCTCAATGTGTGGTACAATCCTTGATTATTGTCCATACCCCCCTTTATCCTGACTGTAGTATACTTATTAAAATGCCCAAATGTGCGTTTTTCCTAAACAGCCATTTAACATGTTTTTAACTCAAATGTCATTGTGTTTGCAAGGCATGGTGGCACATGCTATAAATTTAACCACTTGGAAGGCTGAGGAAGAAGTATTGCAAGTTTGAGTACAGCCTGGGAAATCCAACCACTTAGTGAAACCTTATGTCAAAAGAAAAAATGGCTGGAGATGCAGCTTGTTCAATCGCCAGTACAACAAAAATAAGTAGGGAACGTAACTGTTTACCTCTCTCATTGCTGGGGCAAAATATCTGACACACAAAGCTGAAAAGGGAAAAGTTTACTGAGCTCATACTTTGTAGAATTTCCAGTCCAAGATTAGCTGGCTGCAAGCAGGATGGCTTGGCAGAGGGCCACAATTCATGGCGGTAGAAGACAGCAAAGCCACTGCCAAAAGGGAGAGAAGCAGGCCTCTTCTCCTCACTTACACTGAAAGCAGGCTCTCTGCTCCAGGGTGGGGGTAGCACCCACACCATCTCTGTGCCCTCTTTTTACACAGGCTCAGGATGTTTACAAAGGGAGAACCCGGACCTCCTGCTGAGTCACTGAGTTAAGCATTAGACCCAATGACTACATGCTGGTTTCACCAGAATTCTGTCATTTGCATGTTGTGTGACCTTAGTCAAAGCTCATGGTCTTTATCTATAAAGTAGAGTTATTAGTAATATTCACTTTGTGAAAATGTGACATTTGAATAAATATATTCAAAGCACTTAGAAATGTATTGGCATTTAATAAGAGCCATATATGTTTATTATTTCATGAAAATCTGGCATTATTTCTAACAATTGTATATCTTGTGATATTCAGTATCTCATTTGGCTTAGTTTCCTATGTCATCCCAGATCTATTATCTATAGACAAATATGCATAATATATATATAATACACATATACATATAATACACATATACATATAATACACATATACATATAATACACATATACATATAATACATATATGTGTGCTATATATATAGGGCAAGAAAAGCTTCCTTTTGATTTCCAATCTTGTACTGGTCTACAGGAGTTTATCATTTACAGGTAATGTTAATCATATCTATTTTTTGAATATAGCAAATAATTTCTCTCAGTCTGTTTTCCTTCAGTTGAATTTTAGGGCTGTTTTGCCAAACAGAATGCCCTCATCAAATCTTTCTATTTTCTCCTCTTTGCTCTTTTCGCTTTGGAATCTCCTTTTAAGAATGCATCCTGCTTCAAGAATATCTAGCGTTATTTACTAAATAACCATCGGGTTCTGTTCTTGATGCTTGGGACTCAAAGATGAATTCCTCAAGAGCTGGCAGTTTAGTGTGACAGAATATATGCAATTCTAAATGGCAGCACAATGCAGAATATAATTATCATTGCTACACTTCAGATATTTAGCTCTGTCTTTATAGAACAAAGCAATTTTCCCCAACAGTGTATTTGTGGGAATGATTAGAGAAAAAGGTTGAACTGCCCTCAGAGAGCAACATGACATTTCCTTGTGATTTTACAGTTCTCAGCTGTATAAACTAACAGAGGTAAATTAATAACTTCTTATGGCTCTACAAAGCATCCTGCAACAACATACATTCATTACCCTCTTTATTCCCTCTCCTGCTTTCCCCTGAAGTGTTTTAGAAAACTCTTCACCAGGTCATCCTCCTCTGACTAAATTATATTTGAACTGCATCAAAATTAGAGGTCTCTCTCCTGAAACTTCCTTCATATGGTTTTGCCAAGTTCCAAGTAGGATGCAAGAACTTCACATGTCTTACAGAGATGTCAGTGGTAAGAATGATGCTGAGCTTGACTGGCTGGGATGAGCAACAAGAGATGGGGAGGGGTGTGCTCCAAACCATACTGGGGCAGCAGGGAGTAGTTAAAATGAGCAGATATTGTGGAAGTGCGGTGGCTTCACTACAGTGGCTCATAGGGGAATGATGGATATCATCACAAAAATTTCATGGGTGCTGCTCAGTGCCAAATATGCAGTTGTTGCTCTTATTTTCCGTGTTTTTTCATTCTCCAAATTCAGATTGTCAGGATGTATGAATAACAGCATACCAAGAACTCAGTCAGGGAACCTGCTTCTGAACTGTGAGATGCCTTTTGTATCTGCATGTGTTATGGTTTATGTCTAGTTGTCCCCCCAAAGCCTCATGCAATCATGGGGCAGGGACTTCTATAGATTGAGACTTGACTCATGAATCACTGGGATTATGTGTTTTAGTACTGATGAGATTATCAGTCTGGGTACTGCTGGGAATTATAGGTGTGGCCTGAGGTGGATAGGCTAAGGCAGAGAGCCTGATATAATTTAAGGAGAGACAGAGAGACAGACTAGTGCTGTTGTTCTCTGCTCACTTGGTTAGTTGCCTCCGTCGCCACTGTTGCTGTTCCCCCACCATGAACTGGATACTCTCTGCTCTGTTCCACTCAGCGTTGGACCTGCTGAATATGGACTGAAACCTCCAATAACTGTGAGCTAATAAACCTTCCTTCCTTCATTTTGAGTGTCAGGTATTTGTCCCAACAACGAGTAAAAAGTAAGACAGCATGCAAAACATTTTTATTTGGTAATCCAGACTATAATTATTGGTTCCACGATAAAGAATAGGCACTATATAAATCCAGGTAGAACAGACACCATATAAATCCAGGTAGAAATAAAGACGTCAGTAACTATGGCCTTTATTTCTTTATTTAATACATGTAAGGTTGTTGTCCATCTGTTACTGCTAAACATTTATATTTTCATTCTTCATTTTGCTCCTCTTCCTTCTTCTTTTTCACAAACCGTGCCTCTCCCAACTGAGTTCCGTGAGTATGCACTTAGCACATGACGGAAAGAAAAGGCAAGGAGGAGTTTCGTGCACATAATAAGCTTAAAAGACTTAGTACACCGAAATTATACTTTTAGGAAATTCATGATAGCAATATGCCTGTAATAAAACCTGTCAGATGAATCCACTTAATATAAGAATTAAATTTACATTTAAGGCCTTAAGTAAGTTATCTTTATTTGGGACTAGAAACACAATATAAATGTTTAATGTGGATGTTACTGCAATACGAACAAACCAGAAGAACTTAATTATAAAGATTTTTTTTTCCTTCCATCTCGATAAAACACTGCAATGATTTTTCTATGACAAAAGACTAGGAAGCCATAATTTAGGCAGGAAGTACAACTAATTCAGACTCAGAAAGCCAAAGCTGGAAAGGTGAAGATTTAGCACAGGGCTTTGCGTTCAATTGTGATTCACATTTTCTTCCCCAGTGGCTGTGTCTGCTCATGATGTTCATATCTTTTTTACTGAAAACTTCTTTCAATTATGAATGAAGGAAATTTCAAGGGTTGCAAGAAAATTAAATTTTCTTTAGAAATTACAAACGTAGTTTCTTTCTTTTTTTTTTTTTTTTTTGTCTTTTTGAGACAGGGTCTCACTATGCAGTTGAGGCTGGCCTTGAGCTCACTTTTGTAGTCCAGGCTGGTCTCGAACTTGCACCAATCCTCCTGCCTCAGCCTCCCGAGTACTGGGATTACAGGCATGCGCCACCACGCCCGGCTATAAATGTAGTTTCTCTTATTGGTCCTTTTAAAAACTGAGAAGGATTCATCATCATAGATTAATGAGATGTCTTCCTTACTCACAGGCAAATCTCCTTAGATCTACTTTTAACTGAAATCTGCTTCACCTGTGTTATCTGTGAGAAATGATATCTTATCGCTTTTGAATAGTACTAAATATTCTATGTGACATTTACTTGCCTTTAAATTCCATCATTGAAATCATTTTCCATTTTTCAATGATTTTGGCTTGAGTAGATGGCATATTAAGGGCTCTCCCCTTCCTTCCTGAAAAGAAATACCTTTAACACTAGCATCTAAGGCGTGGTGTCCACCTAGCACACCTGCTATCCTTGAATCTTAAATCAGTTTTTCCCATTCCTATAAAGATCTTAAACACCAAGAGAATCATAGCCAAGAGCACTGGGGGTTCAGAGCAGAGGTCCCAGTCCAGAGCCCTAAATACCCTGACTCCTGCAACTACAGGATGAATCTGTAGCTCTTTGGATTAGTGTAACAGATGACCAGTTACATGACATGAAGCCAAACTGAAGTTTTTAAATAAAGGCAAAATTGGCTTCCATGAAATCCATAGATCAGAGACTGGCTTTTACAACATGAGCTGCGAAGAGAAACTGAACACCCATTCTGATCAAAATTATTTTGATGTCTGGGCCTTCATTCTCTTCACTCATCTTTCCTGGTTCATTCTTCTCTCTGTACTTTGTCCATTGACTTTCATAGCTTTTTAGTTCAGATGGCTATACAAAGCAGCTCTGCAGCTCCTGGGGTTTTAAGTCCTGAGTTCAGTGGTCAACAAAGGTGTATGAATTTCTATGAATCTCACTTCAGATCCTTGAAAGAATCTCTTTCCGCCCTGCTTAGCCCAGGCATTGACCCATATTTGAGCCAGTCACAGCCAGAGAGTCAATACTGCAATACTGATATTGCCATTATGCTATAAACATCAAACATGACTGGGGTTTAAGTGTGTAATTCTCAGATGTGGAAAATTGCGATCTGAATGAACATTTCTAATTATGTCAGTGGTCTACTTCCTGTCTTTCAAAAAGTGAAATGTACATTTATCCATGTTAGGGGTGGTCAAAATATAACACCTCTTTGATACAAAGTAAAACTCATGAATCTGGTGGGTTACCCTGCCAATCTCAAGCCTGTCATAATCAACGCATATGTAATTAATTTTAAAGTCATAAATTCAAATCAGAAGCCTCATTCATTTTTCCTAAATAGCTGCTGATTCCCAAATAGTAAGCCATGAACATCGTGTGTTAGGTTTCAAAATTTCGAAAGTAGAGGTAGAAACTAGCAGGAGACTTTAGTGCTAAGCAATTCAAAAGCCTCAGCCTCAGTAGAAGACAATTCTGCTCCCAATCCCATTTTGGGCCTTAGTATGCTCAGAATGTGAGGACTGGGCAGACAACATCTGACCAAACATTCATTCATTGCCCTTAGAAACAGCTTCCAGTGCATTCGGTGCCCACCTGCGAAGAGGCCGAGCGCATGTTTTGCCTTGTTTCTGCAACTCTGAGTGTTATCTCTGAGAGTTGAGCAGATCAGGGCCTGAGTTAGCCTACTTTTCTCTCACAGAGAAGCAGAGTCTTATGTACTGATATGCTGGCCAATGCCTTAAGGTTTTTGAAACTTCTGATCATTCAGTTGAGTTTTTCAAACCTTTTAGATGCTGGGTTTCCCAGAAAGGTTGTGTTATTTTTAATGGTAAGAGAAATGGAAAAGGGCAACAAACTCCCCTTTCTCAGCATTCTAAGACATGGGATGAATGGCACAGATTACATATCTGAATCTTCACAAATAGTATGATAGGGGCAGCGATATAGTTGAGTGGCACAAGTGTCTGCCTGGTAAGTGAAAGATCCTGAGTTCATTTCCCAGTACCAAAAAAAAAAAAAAAAAAAAAAAAAAAAAAAAAAAAAAAAAAAAAAAAAAAAAAAAAAAAAAAAAAAAAAAAAAAAAAAAAAAAAAAAAAAAAAAAAAAAAAAAAAAAAAAAAAAAAAAAAAAAAAAAAAAAAAAAAAAAAAAAAAAATTGCAAATAAGCATACTATACATTATTACTCTCATCATATATGGTAAGAAAATAAAATATGAATTAATTTTGTAAGTTGCCTAACATTGCACAGGTAGAAAATGTTCTATCTAGTAGTGAGCCTAGGTATTTAAACTCCATAGGTCATGAATTTCTATCCCAGCTCAAATGGAAAACCAGGTCAAATACCATGGTTGATCTAGCCCTTCCCTGTTTTCATCATATTTCTCTAAGTTTACTTGCTCCTCCTAATGTGGTCATTGTGTATTTATTTATCTACCTACCACCTCCTCAATTATAGCAACTATCCAATTGTGTCATGATAGTGCCAATTTGGTCATGTTCTCATAGCCTTGAAAAACTAGAATGCCTTCATGTGCACATTTCTATCAAACAGCTGAAGTGTTGGACACATGGCTCATATTAAAAGTAGTCTATTGACTTCTCATACATTCCTTGAAAGATGTCTGATTAGCACTCGAAACATCTTAATTCCATTTAACAAAGAATATAACAAAACTGTAGAGATTTTAGACTTCTGAGATTCTTGATGGATTGCTTCCACCCACTCTCTTTTCTCACAGTCTTCAATCAGTAAGTAAAATGCACACCGGACCATATGGCCTTCTCCCAGGCTTCTCTATAGAGCTTCCCATCCCTCCCACTTTTCTCATGCATGTAATGTGTACTGAGTTCTACCCTCTCCCAGCTCCGAAGCCTGAGGCAGCCCTTGGGAAAGGTGGAGCCCATAAGCATCTCAGGCCAGAGTCCTATGCCTTTCACTTTCCTCATTCCTGAATTACAGACTACCAGAGGTTGGCATACCACTTTACATTTATCCTTAAGGACTAGCCTCACTGTCAGAATCTAAGTTTTCATTCTTCTTTTATATTAGTGATGCCTGATGCTTTTGTGCTGCTATACACAAAGCATCGCTTCCATGTATTCATCCATGTGTTTGAGTTAGAAAAATATCTACTAGCAGAAGGCCAAACGGAAAAAATTCTCACTCGGTTTAGCTTAACTTACAGACAATACTTATCTCTTCCTTAATGTATCTATGTAACATTATCATATATTTTACTTTTCTCCATATAATATATAGTGAATAACCAACACAATGCATAGTGAAGGAAATGACTAAATAAAGACAGGCATGTGATATGTGCCTTTATTCTTTTCAGGAGTGGCCATGCAGCAAGGGTTTGCATCCCAAGTAGAGGGGTATGTTAGGTATTTCCCACTAATTGAGGAGCAGTACCTTATGTCATTTTGTACCTGAAGCTATTCAGGTGGCAGCCTGATCCCTCTTACCAAAAACATGAACAATATGAAATCCAGCATGTTCAATGCAGAGAAAATTACTGGGTTTACCCATATCACCTATGTCATGCCTTGAGTTGTTATAACAAATTATAATGGACTGGGTAGATTAAACAGCACACATTTTCCTCAGAGATCTGAAGGCTAGAAAATCCCAGATCAAGGTGCCAGCCTATAAACTGTCTGCTGAAGGCCTTCTTGATGACTTATAAACAGCTGCCTTATTTTAGAAAGAAAACGGTAATCTGTCAAGTCTCTTATAAAGACACTAACCTCATTCAAGAGTTTCCACCATTATGAGATAATTCCTTTCTAAAGATTGCACCTTCAAATGCGTCTACAGAGAGTAATCAGCAAAGATTTTGGAGGAGTATACTGATATATAATTATAGCTATGCCTCAGGGTGGCAACTATTTACAGCAGGGTAAGAGCCTGAGGTACCAAAGGCAGCAAGAGCAAGCAGGACACGATTTCGATGATGCAGATGAGACAATTTGGAGGCTTGACTAAGACAGAGGCAATGGGTATCAGAAAAATGGGATGAATATGAGGGGAGTCTGCAGTAGGTAAAACTGAACAACTTTGAGGCGTGTGTGGAAGAGGTCATCTGAGCTGATGCTGAGATTGCTGGCCTTAGGACTGGATGCATGTTGGTCTGGGATGGAGAAGAAGAGGATAGCATCCATCAGGAGAGACAAATGCTAAGGTTTTACTTCCGGCTTACATGTGTGGTGTTTGGAGTCTAGAACACAATATTGGTGGTAAAGAGAGAACACAGAGCTGAGAATAGTGATGGGGGTACATGGAAATGAAAGATGTCCTGAGAAGACATCAGGGAAAAATGAGAGAGGGCTTAGGCATAGACCATCTGAGCTCTGAGCATACCACCAGTTTAGATTTGGCTGAGGAAAAGCAAAAGTGAAAGGAGATGGGGAAAGAATCGTCTTAACCAAGTGAATGTGATTTTCTAAAGAGTGAAGAAAAAAAATGGGAGGATGTCAGCCAACTTCTACTCTCACCCTGAAGTAGTTTAAAATGAGAAAGAATTGGGCATTTGCCATATGCAAGGTATTTTACATCTATCAGCTCATTTGGCTAACTTCAGGCTTTAAGTGTAAAAGAGTAATTATATAGTACCAGAGGTTGAAATCCTGGCTCCACTATTCCCTGGTTCTGTGAGCTTAGACGAGCTCATAGCTGGTTATAGGTCATTGGACAGTGTGAGTACCATGTGTCACATAGCCAGTGACAATATATGGCCAATGCATGAGTCATTATTACTTCTTTGGGCTTATTTTATAACATCCGCCATTCCACAGAAAGCTGCCTAAGTCTAATGGCCATACCTAGCTCAGCTTTGTTAACAGCTGACGCTTTTCAGCATCTATGTGTAGTAGGCACCTAATCAATATTACTTGAATGACTGCATGATTTCATTCCATCTACATATTTGCTATGCATACCCCCTTTTGTTTTCTTTAAAGAATAAGTGATGATGCTAATATAAATACTGACCCATTTCAGTTTTCACAACAGGTTGCTTTTCTTAACCTCAGTTTAATTATCTGATAATTAAATGATGAAAGTCTGTATTTAGCTAGCTAGCAGGTTTTAATTCACTGCTGCATGATAGCTTCAAAAATCAAAACTGAACGAAACCATGAGTAAGAAGGAAGCCTAAGAGCCACAGTTCATTTGTACTTCCAGAAAATTCTTAGTGTTGTAAACTGGTCACTGCTCACAACTCTTGGTGCGCAGCCCTCATTCAGTCCTAACAATAAACTAAACAGGTGGGAACTGCGGTATTAATGATTACATTTTACAAGTGAAGAAACTGAAACAAAGGATTTAGTAAGCGAGAGATATGATTTCTAGCCCAAATAGTACGGCCTTCACTCTGAACCTTTTGTTGTGCTGTTTCTGTCAAGTTCAACAGAGACTGAAGACACCAAATCAGCCTTCCATTCTATCTCACAGCAATATATATATGGAGAGAGAGAGAGAGAGAGAGAGAGAGAGAGAGAGAGAGAGAGAGAGAGAGAGAGAGAGACCATCTTACCACTGAATCGTTACTTATCAGGCCACATTATGCATTGTGTAAACTAAAGAAAGAACTCCGTCTGGTCACTATTTCAGAAATATTGCGCTTATCCTTGACTGTTGGTTTGCTTTTGATGTTACGGACACTGAAATGTATAACTGATCCACATTTATTTGTTCCATGTTAGATTATGCTTAAGGGTATAATTTCTGCCTCTGTTTTCTGTCATTTATTTCCTTTCCTGTTCCGTTCCAACTTCTTACTGATGATAGTCTACTGTATTTTATTGGTGAAAGTTAATATAATTACTTTTGGAACAAAATGAGAGTATGTAAATATTCTCATTGCATCTCACTGAGATAGTTATTAACCTTCAGACAATGAAGAAACTGACCCTGCCAGGCATTTCTGTAAAATACCCAAAAGTGTTCCACATATTTTAGCGCTTACCATATTGACTTTCATTTTAATCTGATTTTCCCAAGGCCACATAAATTTGTGTGAAGAGATACATTATACTTAGAGTAATCATCCCAGGTCAACCCCCTGAGCTGAGTGATTTTATGCAATTCATGTAATTTCTAACCAGTTGTTTTCTCATGTGTAAAATGGAAATAAAGCCTTGCTTTCATACAGAATAGTTGGGCAGATTGAGTTAATTTATGTAAAGTACTTAGAACAGCTTCTGGGTTATAAAAATGATATGCCACCCACCATCACCTCCTTCTTTGCTTTTTCTTCCTCCTTCCTCCACTCTCCCTTCTTAGCTCTTGCCCCTGTTGTTTAGATTCTGCAGCCTCTCTGACAGGATTCCTGGTAAGGTCTCCCATGATTCACTGTTGGTTTTCATATGTGCTTTCCCTTCAGCCTCTACCTTGGTTCCATTTGCATTAGTGCCACTCGAGAGTCCCATGCCAGCCCGAGAAGAGACAGATACTGTGTCTAAGATGCTCTTTCTCAACAATGAAAAACATGCAGACCTTTAAACTGTCCTTTTCCCTGCAGTTCTCACTGAGACATGCTTTTCTGTGTCGCAACCACATTAGTCCTTGCCGCCTAAGCTCCATGCAGTGCTCTTCAGCCACCTTTCCACCTCATTCTAGGGAAGGAAGCACGTATCCATGGGCTGGGCCATGACCAGTGTTCTGAACAGGTGCTATGTTATTCTCCGTCTCTTTGGCCCCTGTCTTCCACAGGCAACAGTCCCTTCCCTTGTTCCTTTGTCGACTCTTCACTCATTCACTAGCCACTTGTTGCTTTGGAGGAATTGCGCTTAGGATCAGCTATCATACCCTTGACAGACCACACTGAGCTGTTAGCACTCCCCAATTAGATGAAAAGTGATTGGGTTTATGGAGCAAGTCTGAGAATCTCTTAACCTGTATTGCACTCAGTTTGAGATTGAGGTCAGAGGTAGTTCCCCAGAACAGCCATTGATGGATTACTTAGCATGAGTAGCTCTTGGTCAACCCAGAATGAGAAACCTCCTTGGGGATGGGAACATTCATTGTTCCACGTAGAATGACTAAGCGCTCCAGCTGTTCAGAACCATTCTGATTTCAACATGGTGAGTCCTGAACCCCAGGAAACCCCTCAGTCCCAGGTAAACCAAAAGGAGTGGTCACCTACCACTGGAATTACCCATTACTTTCTTTTTCTTTTTCAATTAATTTTGTTCATATATTTTTGACATAGATTATGATCATATTAGCCATAAGGAATTGGTACTTGCACATAATAAGTCTTTTTCTTCTCATTTCCTTCCCTTCCCTTCAATACTTCTTCCCCTCTCCCCTTACAAAACTTGACTTTCTTCTTGTGTTTTAAATTTTTGCTCCCTACCCTCTACTTTTACTTTCCTTCCCCCTTTTTCTTTCCCCTGTTCTCCTTCCCATTTGAACATTTTCTTCCTACATAGACAGAGGATTGCCCAGCATGACAAATATCCCTACATTCTAAGCCACAGACCAGCTCTCTCCTTCCAACCTCACACGCACACTCCTATGAGCCATGTCATCATTGCTTGGTGTCCTGTCCCCCAGCAGCTTATATCAAATCTATAAATTAGGGTTCACAATTGCTCCAAACTTTATATTCTATTGCTTAGCATTATGACATTTACATTGCTTTTTGTGGTATTTACATGTTTCTGATGAGCAGAGGGCCTGAGAGCCTCAGCAGAAATGGGGAGGTCTCCTCCTCAGGAGACGCTGTGTTTCAGAAATTTCTGGCATCTTCCTTCCGAATCATTGTGGAACAATCAGCATTTAACACATTTTCTTATATTAGATTATCGATCTTGGGAAGTGACAGCTGAAGAAGCCCTGGTGTGTGAGCTCCCCATTCCTCGTTATCCTCCCACGGTCATAACTGCTTCTGTCACACTGACATCTTCAACCTTTCAACCAGTACTCAGCCTGACACTGCCTTGCCATCTGCCGACGTGACACCAACATGATGGCCTCCCTCCATGCATTCCTAAATGCATGCAGCAAGGACAAGTGTGCCAGCTGGCACCAGCCACACAGCTCTAGACAGTGACAAATCATGACCTAGTACAAGGAGGAGAAATGGAGTATGCTGAAGGCTGGGGCACGGTCATCGTGGGGGAGTGGGCCTCTCTGTTTTGGGAAGCAGACTTGACCTGTGTGAAATCTGTTCTTGCAACAAATACATCGGCTTCTTTTTAAAAACGATCACAAAAAATGCTCACTAGGACATAAGACTGTTTTGCACTCATTTTACACGTTTAAATGGCATTGGTGTGGATGTCCTGAGGGGCTTAACAACTGTTTGAAAATGACGTACATTCTGGCTGCTCAGGGAAAAGGCAAAGGCAGGTCGATTTGTGCTGGTTGGTGAGTCCTGCTTCACAAGCTACCCAAACCCCCAACAACCTGTATGCTCTCTGCATCTCTGGGGTTCTCTGTTCTCATCTGCAACAGTGGACTGATGAATTCATGTTTCACTAAGTGCTACCTCTAGAATTAAATTAGAGAGTTATTAAGATTTATTGTACAAAGGAGCGAGCCAGATAGCTCAATGAACTAAAGCGCCTGCCTTGGCAGATGACCAAGGTGATCCCCAGCATGCTTTTCTGACCCCACCCCCAGGGCACACTGAGACAGCCAATGACACTGGTCATGGTGGCGAGCGTGTGCGCTCCTGAAATCCCAGAGCTTGGGAGGCTGAAAACAGGAGAATCACTAGGAATCTGATCTACATAGTGAGACCCTATAGATCCTGTACACCTCATAGAATCTTTCCTAAATTCATTCTCAAATAAGATGTATAATATAGATTTCAAATTTAGGCAGGAAGTTTTGGGCAGTGGCAGTATCGTAGCCAATGAGGTTTCTCCGAGGCACGATTATTGATAATTGAAACAAACTTAGGCAGGTGACATTGGCTTTTATTGTGGCTGCTGATAATGTTTTTATTAATGGTTTTCATGTATTGAATATTCTGACAGCTGTGCTGTGAGTCTCTGTTCTTTGCTTTTGTACCGAGATCTTTCTCTGCATACACACTTGTCTTAGTCTACTTCTTTTTTACTTTTTCCATTTTACAAAGCAAATGGTAGCAGAAAGGCACCCAATAAAATAGAGTACTTTTCCTTGAGAGAGGAAACTATATCGAGTTTGACTTATCTTGTACAAAATCTCCCACAGATCCTTCCCTGTTCTCTGAGCAGACATCTAAGAGATATTAAAGCCCAGCCACACTGATGAAGTATACAAAAATCCCAGATCAACCCTATGTGGAGCACAGAGATAATTCTGGAAGCAGTGGCTCAAAACTATTGAAATTCGAGTGTTTCATCTCCAAAACATTTGAGTGAAGTAATAGGTTGCTTCCCACAAAGTCAATTCAATTGACAAGCCGTGCACAAAAGAAATAGAGACATCATAGCTTTGGCTTTATAAGCTACCTATAGGCAAGAGTACCATTAGCAGTAGCAGCTTTGGAGCACCTAAGTCATAATTTTATACAAATCATACCAATCCAAATCTCTTCCTTGTTGCTATGAGGAAAGCAAAACTGAACACTTGAAACAGCAGTCATTAAGGGCCGGTCAGATAGCTCAGTGGACTAAAGTGCCTGCCTAGGCAGAGCACAGCAGCTAGGGTTTGACCCCTAGCATCCCTGGGATGTGCTGAAACAGTGATAGAGACTGAGTGTGGTGGTGCAGGCCTATAATCTCAGTGCTTGGGAGGCTGGAAACAAGAGAATCACTAGGAGTCCAATCTACATAGTGAGACCCTATAGGCCCTGTAGACCCTGTATCGAATACATTAAAAAAAATAAGAAATAGTAGTCATAGCTAGCCTTAAGGTTGCTAATTGGCTCTTGGTACCAATAAACAACCTCAGGTGTGGAGAAACACCATTGGTTACCCTTAGATTATTGCTTGCTCTGACACTGTGATGGAAAAGCCACTGCGATCCCAATCAGTAGAGACCGACAGAAATAAAAGAATATCAGCCAGAAACAGTCATGCACAGCAGATAGTGAATGGAGAGCACAAGGTGTGGCCCCAAAAGAAAGTGGCACTAGAGGTGGCCCAAATAAAGAGCTCTGTTTCAGATGCATGAGAGTTTGTACCTGAGACACAAAACTGAAAGACTTAAAAAAGCTTCTGAGTTGAAGAAAGAGGAAAGTTGCGAAAAGGGAAATTTGAATGTTGGGGAACATTATTAGTGTAAATGGCCCTTGGAGAAAATGATGGTGAAGTGGAGCTGCAAAAATACTGGCCCAAGAGTAGGCAGTGAGTGAGGCTACGTGTGCACCAGTGAGGGACTGAAGGATGGGAAAATGGATACGAACACCAAAACGGTGCCTGTCCGCCATGCGGCTGACCCACCTCACCCCTCCCGCCTCCCTCCAGCCTTTGATACAGGGTGCAGTTTTACCACCGTGTTATGGGTTGCTTTTGGTTTAGGGTTTGTTTTTATCCTGGAACTCAGGAAATGGAAGTATCTAGTCCTGGCTTTAGCATTGATCAGCTATGTCGCTTTGGGTCAGTAATTTCAGGTCTGGAATAAAAATCTCTGACTTCCTACCCTCTCTTCCTCTCCCCTCCAAAAGATTATAGCTTTCTCCTCATTACCTTATGCATATTTGCAAACAGAGACAACATTAAGTTACAGAAGTGTAGTGACATTCTTCCAAGTTATGACTTTTCCCCAACAATTACTTTGTTAGCTTTAAACAAATCAGTATTTTAAGATATTTTCCCCGTTGTAATTTTACTGCTTTTCCAGTGTTCTGCCTCAGCGTGTGGTTAGTTTTCTTGTGGGATCATCCAGCTGTGGTGGATTTCCCTTATTGTGCCCCAGTTTTCTTATCGATGAAATGGAAGTATTAGGCCAGAAAAATTCCAGGAAATGTTCTGTGTTTCTACAACTTTATGACCTCAAATCCCATCTTCCATCTAACTTTATCAATGTCTTATAATAACATCTTGGTGTTTCCAAATAAGAAAAGCAATATTGCATTTCCATACTTACTCATCCCACATGAATACTGAAAATTATAGTTAAACTTCAGTGAATGTCTAGGAAATTTCTAATGCAAAATAAAAGGATGACGGTGTCTTTTTTTACGCTTAAGTCTTATGAAGGCTAGATCTACAGTAAGACATGATCATCAGCAGTCTCTGCTTTATAGGTAGAAAGAATCTTGGAATAAGAGAAAAATCAAAGGGCTGGCAAGATAGCTCAGCTGACTAAAGCACCTGCTTAGGCAGGTATACCGACTGGGGTTCAATCCTGGGTGTGCCATGCCAACCCTGCCCTTGGGGCATGCTGAGATGGCAACTGATCCTGGCCAGGGTGGTGCACACCTGTAATCCCAGTGCTTGGGCGGCTGAAAACAAGAGAATCACTATGAGTCCAATTTGTGTAGTGAGACCCTGTTAGATCCTGTACTAAAATACATTTAAAAGAAAAAAAAAAAAGCAAAATCATTTTGGAAAAGGTTAAAAGTTATGACTAAGTCAATACCTGCCAGTGTGGTTCTGAAATATTTTCTTGACTTAGTTTTTAGCTGTCTTGTTTGATCATTTATTGATGCATTTAATCAGTCATTTGTTCCTGATTCATTTGCCTCTAACATCTTATAAGGTAGACTTACTACCTTTGACATGCTGTGAATTTGTTAAGAATAGCTCTTACATCTACATGTTGACAGCTTGCCCTGTCACTGCCCTGTGACTTTACATCTTTTTCATAAGTGGAAACACTGCCTTATTTCCACGCATACACTGAGAGCACAGCAGCAGACACTGGGTCTCTCGACAAACCTGGCTGTCTTCTCTCCGATTGAAGCTGCACATTATTTGCTGGACAGTTTCTACAGCAGATGTTACCAGGCAGATGAGCAAGCACACACTTTCACAGCCCGGAGCTTGCTGAGCCAGGCACGCACATCTTGCCAATACCAACACCAGGAGAGTTGCTGGGTGATGGAGGGAGTGTGCTCAGGGAACCAGCACTGCTCTGAAGCCCTGCTAACCCCTCTGTGTGGCCATGCTGTATTTTCAGCTTGTCATCATGGCCGGGACAGTGCTGCTTGCCTACTACTTCGAATGCACTGACACTTTTCAGGTGCATATCCAAGGGTTCTTCTGTCAGGATGGAGAGTTGATGAAGCCGTACCCGGGAACAGAGGAAGAAAGTTTCATCACCCCTCTGGTGCTCTACTGTGTGCTGGCCGCCACTCCAACTGCCATTGTAAGTACAGAAAGAGACTTCTGCCTTTATTGTCAGATATAAAGAATATTTCTTGCTGGCTTTTCTCCCTTTCCTTCTCTTGCTGGACATTTACTAGCAGACTTATTAGTGGTGTCTTTTTCAGCCAAGAGTGAATGAAACTGTATACTGAAGTCATTAAAATACATCTTGTCTTGATAAGTGGCCATTGGTTTTTAGTATGTGGATTTTTAAAAAATGTGAATTTTTGCAAAGCATAAGTGTATGTTACAAATAAACAGGCATACTATGATATGAATAGGTACTGTGCTCTTAAAAATCTATGCTGCAGATTGTGTGTATTTAGAAGAGATCCTGATAGTAGGGGCTGTCATTAATATAAAGGCTCAGGCCAGAATGGAGCAGCATCCCCCAGCTAGCACCTCCAGCTGTTTTGATTGAACTTCTGGAGAGGCCAGACATGAGCGTGTTGCTTGCTCTAAAGTTTGCTGTGATAAATTCTCGATGCTGCAGACTCTGTTACATTACATCACTTTCAATCCAGTTGGAACTTTCCCTGCATTGATTCTGTTTTCTCTGTCATGAGGCAAATAAATAAATAAATAAATAAATAAATAAATAAATAAATAGCCAGACAATTCTCTGGGGAGACTTCTTCAAAGACAATGCAGAAAGGCCTGTGTTACCTAGTCCGGCAATTTAGCACTTAAGGTGTTTTCACTTTTGTTTCAAAAATGGCATTTTGAAGGAATTTTAAAATAAACACTCCTATGTCTAAGCTGCTGCAGTGTGAGGTTAGTTGGGATGTGATGGCTGAGTTGCTGTTCTTCTGCAGTGGTAGCTGTTTCCTCGACTGTGGTACCTCCTCTCTTCATATTCTATATTCTTTTGGGGGAATAGTGACATAAAAATGCACAGCCACATGGTGAAGTATGGACCAAACTGCACTGAAGTTTCATTTTCAACAGCAATGTTTTCACTTAAAAAGGGCTGTAATTTTGACAAAAAAAAAAGAATGATGTAGATAGTGAGTCAGTATGTTAAGTTCCTTTGAATCATGGATCCATGTTCAATAAAGGTCCTTCTTAAAGAATGAGACAGTGCTTTGGGGATTTGAATGGTTGGTGCTTTGGGGGTAGCACTGAATTGATAAATTATAATGGGATGTAAAAGAATAGCTAACAACGCAAACTTTAGAGCCCCATATACTTGTCTGCATAACTTTGAGCAAGTTACCCTACTGATTCCTCTCACGCAAAATGAAGGTAACTGACTGCTATTTCGAGTTTTCATGAGGCTTAGAAGTGATTTAGCGCGGTGCATGGCACGTACTAAGTGGTCAGAAGAGTGGAACAAAGAGCTTAGTTGAAAACCATCCTTCACCTTTCATCTGAAGAGAATGTGATTCCGCTGAAATCCCTGTATGGTTCTTCTGCCATATTCTACAGTGAGGGAGGCAAGCTTTCCCCAGAAGGTAGCTAACTCTGTATGCTCTTCCCATGTCCTTTCTTATTGGCCTGAAGAATAAGAGAAAATACAGAAGTTACCATCTACATACCTCATGAGGTAGCATATTCCACTCACCACACTCTGTCCTGTCTACAGTGGTTTAAAGCTTGTTGTACCTAAAGCCACTGAGTTTAGACTAATATCAGATTCTCTATTTCTATGTCATGAGCATATCATTTTCCTGTGTTTTCGGACATGTGTGTCTGAGTGGTCCACTGACTTACACATTTTTTCTCTCTTCATTTTATTTTTGCATTTTAGGGAAGGTCTATAGGGCACTCAGGGTGTCACTACTGCATTGGACTGATAGTGATCCACCCACTTATAGCCTCCCAAGAGCTGGGATTACAGGCACATGCCACCACACCCAGTCTCAGTTGCCCTCTTAGCATGCCCTAGGGGCAGGGCTGACACAGCAGGCGTGGGGATTGAGCCCTGGTCCCCTGTGCCTGCCTACAGGCACTCTCTGCATTTTAATTCTAGGAAATGTCATCTCTTAGTTTCCTAGATTTTCCTATAATTTTTTATTAAAGCAACTAAAAAAAGGGAAATCAATTAATAAAAATTATGAGCAAAAGTCAAGTGCAATGGCAAATGCCTTTAAGCCTAGCATTTGGGGCTGAGACAGGAGATTAGCATGTCCATGGTTAGCCTGGTCTCTGCAGAGAAAACCTGATTTATAAGGCAAAACTTATCAGCAGAAAATTAGAAATTAAAAAAATAGGCTTGATCACCAAAACCAAGATAATTCTTTGATAAGTGAAATGTATGTTGTCCTAGTTTGTTTAAGAAAGGTAAAAGTGAAAATAGTTTTAAAAAGAAAAGAATAAACAAGGAAAAACCCACCATAATTCTTTAAATGTCTACACTATATTTCAGTATAAATTGCATATATAATTCTATGCCAGTAAATGTTTACATTTCTACGAAACTGACATTCTATGAGCAAGTTTATTGAATCCCTTTAAAAATGTAGCAAAACTCAACAGATGAATCACAATACCATAATATTCTAGACATGTCTGATCTATTTTTTAAGATAGCGCCAGGACATGTACTTATTGAATAACTTCTGGTGCACATTCAAGAGACAAAAACTCAAAACTGTACAACCTTACAGATTCTAAAACTAAATAGGAAGCTCTTTATTGCAAAGTACAATCAAGAGAACATCTCTCCAACACTGAGAAAGTAGACTTAAATGCGCATGCTCACAAAAGAGCCCTCAGTAGTAACAAGAGCATCTCTTAGAAATGTTGCTACAAAGCACCAAAACTTGGATTGGCAAGGTTAGCTACCTATGTATAAAATGTTCTTTCAGGTCCTGGTAGGATGGCTCAGTGGTCTAAAGTGCCTGCTTAGGAAAGCTTAGGCAGCCCCGGCACCACATGCTGCGCCAGCCCTGCCCTCAGGGCAGGCTGAGCCGGCCATAAAAATAAATAAACAAACAAACAAAAGTTCTGAAACAAGAAAAAAATAAAATAAATAAAATTCTAAAAAAACAATGTTCTTTCAAACGAAAGGTAAATAAAGACTACAGAAAGTTTTCAGGCCATGAGATTAAGACACAAATATGCTTAATATTTAAAAAAGGTGAGCTTCCTAGAATGAAAGCAAGAAGACAAGCACAGACAACAAAGCAAGAAATAGACAATGAGTGGAAGTATTTATAAAATCTTCAGTTAAAAAAAAGAAAAATAATTTATAAATATACAGCACTTTCCCAGTATAAAATTGGCCGATGTTCTACAGGAGCACAGTCCCTCTTGTTGCAGATACAGATGCTTTCATACAATTCTAGGCAGTGAAAACTATTTTCTTTCTGAATTGCACCTCATCAAAGTTGTACTGAAAGCTTTATAATTGTCAGACCAAATCATTAATTCCATGCCCTGGATTTATATTAAGGAAATGATCAGATTTTTTAACCAAATTTGTCTTTGAGGAATGTTTATGTGTACAACCATTTAAAAAATAAAAATAAAAAACTTGGGACTTACAAAGTTCATAACGCTAGAGGATTGGACAAGTACCCCATAGATAGTTGTGTTTCTAGTTTCCCATGAAATGTCAAAATGCTCCACATATTAGATTCCTACCTCCCACATCACAGTTTACTCATTGGAGTTCAGTTTTGCACTTCTGTGCATGGTCAAGTGTTTCACAGAGGTGCACATTTTTAAAAAAAGTTCTTCATTAAAACCATTTCTTATCGTGTCCTGTTTTCATTTAGTAAAATGAAATGAAATCACCTCTGAGGTGATATGAACTAATTCTAAGATTCAAAGCAGAAGGTCAAGCTGCACTTGCCTCTCATTTTCTGTGCATCCCCGTGTACATTAGCAGTGCCAGGACCCAGCACCACACTGTTACGAGTCTCTGTGGAGAGGCATTCACAGCCCTCTTCACAACTGTACGGACACCCGAGAACGACATGAGGGAGAAGAGTCTGCTGTTGAAACTGTCCTCTCCTATTTCTCATTTTGTGCTTTACTGTCAGAAAATATCAGCATCATAGTGAAACAAGGCCACATGGGACAAATTGCAAGAGTCAAGGCCACTGCTGTCCCAGTGCTCTCGGTCAGGCTAAAATGTGGAGATTTGTTGTGTCCAGAAATATGGTAGCCAAAAGTAGTAGCCCACACAAAGAACTCTGCAAGGTTTGTTCTAACCACCTACAATGCTTGGATAACTACTGCCTTGGGCATTCTGAATGAACTCACACACTCAGGGTAAGAGAGAGAGAGCCTGCTTGGATAAGAGGATTTGCTCAGGAGAGAATCTGATTTACTCTCATTTTACTTCAATCCCACCAGCACAAGGCTTGAGAAAACAGCTATTAAACTATTCTCTTGGCCACATAATGAAGTGGTGGGGGAGTACTTAGTAATAAAGCAACAAAACATTTGACTCCCAGCCCAAGAGAATTAAAGTAGCTCACAGTTTACATGTAAATAAGCACATACATGCCACACAGACAGACAGACAGACAGACAGATACACACACACACACACACACACACACACACACACACCACAAGACTCATTTGGAACTTCCTAGGAAACGAAAGGACAAATGCAATTTGACTGAAAGGTTCAACATAGAGGAAACTGAATCTTCTGTTGGGTGTTTCTAGGCTCTAGGCTTCTGAAGCAAATCTAAAAGCAGATTACAGACCACAAAATGGGCCCTCAATAAGGAAAAGCTGTTGACAGACTGAGGAGAGGCGCAGCTGCTACAGGAGAGAAGTTATTGAGGGCTTGCACCCCTGGTAACTTGGCTCCCTAGGCTCAGACCAACCTCATCTGTTGAAACTTTGTAAACATATTTAATTCACATTTTTCTTCTTTTTGCACATTAACACAAGATTTCTTTAATAATAGAAAATTGGCATGACTATACTTTCTGTTGTGCTGATATCAAGCTTTACAATGTACTTCTTTTCCTCCTGGGCAATGCTTGTAGATATGACCACCAATTTTTGTGGACTTTTTTAAAAAAGAAACTTAAAACGTTCCCCCATTTCCTGCCCATACTGGGTTCCAAGCCTCCTTTAGAAACTGTTTCTTGTTTAACACTATTCTGCACAGAGTTATTGCTCCTACCTTCAGTATATCCCTTCTCATATTGATAGCTATATGAAAGAGCTTGATTATTTGTTTCTTGGAAAGAACACTATTTGCCCAAAAAATACATCATGATTTGCTTGGTGATTATAATTCATTCTAGCTTTCCTGAAAAAGTATTTTAGCTAACTTATTTGAAATTCCCATTTCTTTTGTACCTAATGTCCAAAAGAAAATGTTACTATAAGAGAATGCTATGCTTTTGACATAGACAGTACCACCTTGGGTCCTATATTTTATATCAAGTCTAAAATAAAGGCAGCTAAATAAGTACATACAGCCTCTGGAAATGATGGTGAATGATTTTCACAATGCGTCATTGATTTTTTTTTTTTTTTTTTTTTTTTTTAGGCAGCCTCATTGTATTCAAGGCTTGATCCTTGAAAGGTTACATAGTTCTCTGAGTGTGAGTTCACCATTTGTATCTATGATAATGCAGAAATAAAGAAATCTTGGGCCCATTAAAGCTCAGCATCAAAAGAAATCACAATCTCCTTGAAGATCTAAGGTTATCAATAGCGTGTGTGAGAAAAAATTAAAGCTAAACAGCAGCATCAGTGGCTACATGCAGAGTCTCAACGTTGTAATGTTTCTGGATTGCTTTTGTTTTTTTTTTTTAAAGTACTGGGTATTGGGGGCCGGCGGGATGGCTCAGTGGTCTAAAGCACCAGCTTGAGGAAGCTTGGGCAGCTTCAGGGACCGTGGTTCGATCCCCAGCATCACATGCTGCGCCAGCCCTGCCCTTGGGGCGGGCTGAGCCGGCCATAAAAATGAGTGAATAAACAAACAAAGGTTCTGAAACAAGAATAAAAAATAAAAATAAAAAGTACTGGGTATTGAACTCAAGACCCTGCACTTGCCAGGCAAATGCTTATTCTACTGAGCTATCTACCTAGCCCTGAATTTTTTTTTTTAATGTACAACAAAATCACATTCTTCTTGCCTGCTCATGACTAGAGAAGCCTCCCAAGGAGAAGACTGGAAACATGTAAAACTTGGAGACACCTCTAAAGCAAGTTAGACGCTAACGTTGGGAGTACATAACTCTTCCTCGCACTGTCAGACATAGCCAGCAAGTGGACAAAATCTAGCCACCAGCCTCTGCTGTCCTATAAAAGCACAAAATGATGGTGATACCCACAGATGTAATGATTCTATAGTGGATTACTTCTATCTTGTTTCAGGAAAAGATAATTGGTGACACTTAAATCCCATGAGATTATATAAATGAATGGTGGCTGAGGTAAACAGTATTGCAAGAAATGACTACAGTTTTGGAGATTTTAACTGGCTGAACAGAAATTAAAACTGCAATTAGGTGCAAATTGTCTTTTTGGTTTTCACATATGGAAGATAACTTTATCAAGATATAGTAGTTGCCCTCATTACTTAAAATATATTTATTAACATCTAAAGGTTACATGTCACTTAGATCATTTAAAAAATGCACCAAAAGAATTGACTTGCAGTTCATTCACCGCCAGATCTACTTTGGCCTTGACCACTGCTCACCAGAGGATCATTTGCCGTGATTGATTCAGTGTTTGTTTGCCAACAATCTGAAAGGGCAAAACGGGCAAGGCCACCAGGTCTGAACACATGGAGAATCCCACATGCGCCAGCTGCTCCAAGTAGAATAATAGATTGAGGCAGAGTGGTGTGGCAGAGGTACAGATGGAGGAACCCAGCCACTGCCAAAACCAGAGTCATAAATCTGCCACTATGAGCAAAATGACATCCAGAGTGGGTTGTGTAGTTGGCAAAGAAAGCAAAGGCCCTTTACCTTCTTATCCCTTCATAATATTCCTTTCTCCAGAGTTGGCCTGATATCAGGCTATAGGGTTCAATCAATGAAGAACAAATAGTACTCTATTCATCATTAGAAAAATGAACATCATGAAGGTATTAGGGTAGGAGAGCTAAATTGTTTTATCAGCAACCTGTATGTCTGTCAGTTTTCACAAAAATCCAGGTATAGCTGGCTATGTTTCAATTATAAAGTAACCCCTTTTCTCCTCTCTTGATTCCTTATGCAGAGACTCATTATGGCATAAATTATTCTATGCATTGCCAGTAACTGGATATATAAATTAAAATGCAAGTTTTGTTCTGATTTTTTTTGTTTTATACCCTATACTTCATTTTTTCATTTGAATGTTAAATGATCATATAGTCTTTTGTCTCATTTAGTACTTATGATGCACAAATCTGAAGACATTGTAGATTTATCTGATCCCCATCCCTTTTGCTTCGTGTAGTCTCATCTGCCTTCAAGTGCTTTTGCTCACATCTGTTAGTGAGTATATATCTACACACACAGAGTGCAAAAAGCTGGCTAGAGAACAGAACACTGATACCCAGCTCATCCACATTGAAACACATCAGTGAGTTTGATGTCAGTGTGTTACTCTCCAGCCTGCTTTTTGCCACCTGGTATGCACAGTGCAAAGCTCTCCTGAATGGAGGATTTCTAAGATTTCCACTCCTTTTCTACAGAGCAGTAGTGTCAAACCTATGGCACACAAGCTGCAGCAGGATGCTTCTTATCTTCGAAAGCTCTAAAAGATTTATCATCACCGTTGTAGAGTAAGACTGAGGTTTTTCAAACAACTAAAGCAAGGAATGCTTGTTTTCCCTTATTATTTATTCCTCTAGGCTTGTACATCTCCATCCCATTTCCATGGCTAATTATTAAATTATGTGCAATTATTAATATTTCCAAAAGAAAACAATAATTTTTTCCCTACTCTTACAAAATAGCAACACAACACTTAGCATAGAAGATACGTTCTTCTACCCTAATTACCAAAGCCTTTGAGAAGCTGCCAAGTGACAGAAAGAAACATAAAAAATATTAAACACAGTGGAAACATTGAGGTTGTCAGCATTGCCCAGTAGATGTGACACCAGTCTTTAGCCAGAAAACTTCCTGAGACCGATGAAGAGATCTTGGAGACTTTCTAGTCTGTGAACTATCACGTATATGACCAGCACTCTCATGACATCATAGATGACATGAACAGTGGTGCTGTGGCATGCCCAGCTAGCTAAGAAGCATAAGAATATATTTCAATAAAAAATCATCTGATCGAAAACATGAAAATATATATGTATGTGTGGGGTGTACTCCTCACATACTAAACAGTTCTTTAGTAGACACCAACTGTGCATTCTATGATTTGACTCAGTTCTAAGACTGTCCACCTGGAGATCAGATCTCATATTGAGTGCTCAGTTTTCCAGGATGGTCCTCACTTCAGACCCTGATCACAAGTAATGTGTTATAAGCTATATTTCTAACTATAAATCAGAGCTCCCATGATTCATTTGTCTGGTTCAACTGGTTTGCTAAAGCACTTCACAGAACTGCTCTGATAAGACGGATAAGACAACAAGGCATTGAAAAGTTAGTGTGTCCGAGGTCAGTGTGATCAACAGTCCAGAAATGTAGCTCTCAGGTTGAAAAAAAGCTGGCTGTGTTGTTCTTCATTTTAGACACTACACTAATATATAGAAGGAATTCAATAAAAAAACTATTTGAATTTGCTTTGGTGTCCTTAATGTTATAGACAACAAAAGCAAAACAGTTTAAATGTGTTTTATCAATTTAAATGTATACTATTTCAACCACTGTATAGTGGAAACGACCATCAGCCATATGTCTACCTGGATGTGACCAAGTCTCTGAGATCCTTGGTTTTCTCATCTATAAAAGAAAGAAAAAAAACTAAAAAAAAATAGTTTTAAAATTTTCTATTTCTATTGCCTATGTGCCTTCTGTATCATCTTTATCCATACAAACAAATTTTAAAACAAAAAACAAATATAATGCATGCAATTTCTTAAAACACTGACATGCTTTCTTTAACACTGCAGGTCTATGGATAGCAAAGAAAATCATCTTTAAAATCATACCTTGCTGTAGAAATGTTTAAATTGAGATGAAAATAACAGGGGCCAGGTGTTCTGTGCCTATGATTTCAAGGGTAAATCCATGCAGTGTGTGGAACCATTCCTTTCCAGTAAAGATGATTATGCCTACACTTAGGAGCCAGTGAGCGTGTCACTCTGGCAAAGGTCCTCTGACCCAGTGGGCAATAGATAATGGTAATTATTAACTTTTCATCTCAATGGATGGATCTTACTCTTTAGTTGTAGCAGTGGCAGTATTTGTTAAAATTTGTTTAATGCCAAATCTTTGTTTTAATTCTTTCACATTGTGCTGGTTGCTACAAGCACAATTCAAGGGTGGAAGATGCAGACTTTTCCATCTATAAGGACACAGTGATTTAAGTGGTAACAGGTATTACAGTAGCAAAAGGTAAGTGCCATATTAAAGGGACACCAGATGTTTCAGAGTCGGAGAAATGCATCTCAGGCAAACATAACAAAGATTTATAATGCATGAATAATGATGTTTTTGTAGTATAAAAAGTACTGCTGCATTGTGATGTATGTATTTAGTGTTCCTTGGATATATTGACTCATATGAATAATTTCTCATCATTGTAAATCACATATTGAATTTTTAAAAATTATATCTCAGAATGAGCCTTGTCAAATTCTATTACAATCTGTTATTCCAATTTATGTCTTATATGGCCTTAGAATTTAATATAATGCCCTAACTCTATTTGAAATTATCAATTGTTGTTTTATCTAATCTTTGAGGAATTAAATTCAAGCTGCTGATTCTCCCTCTCCAACCTTTTTTTTCCCCCCAAAGGACCATACATTCTCCAAAGTCACTTTTAAAACAGCAACTCCTCTCTCTTTAATCAACTCTCCAGCTTGACATTTCTAAACATTGCTTTCTCAGATTTTTATTGGTGAAATGTCCATGTATTTTATAAAGTCAACACGGGAATCCCTGATTGCTGAGGAGAAAACCATTCTGACCGGAGAATGCTGTTACCTGAGCCCCTTATTGCGAAGGATCGTCAGGTTCATAGGTGAGTACAGTAGGCCGACGCGCTGGGGCCTGGCGTACAGGTGCAGCGCGCTACACACGGTGAGCATATCTGATGAAATAAGCTGGGCAATGTTCAGCTTTGAAGGAAAAGGCTTCCTGGAGGACTTTCTAGGAAGGACTGAGATTGAACCTAATCCTAGTGCCAAGTCAAATTTTTAACCCTTGAAATAAAGTGGTACTAATTAAATTGTTTTAGAAATTATTTCAGCTCAGCCAAGCATGCTGACTAGCAAAGAAAAGAGAGACTATTTGTGCATTTATGCACACATGTACATAATATGCCACAAGGAAGAAGATTATATAACATGTCTCTAATCTGAGCACTTGGGAAACTGACTGATTGATTGCTATGAGCTTGAGGCCAGCCTACCCTCCATAGTGAGTTCTAGGCCAGTCTGAACTACATAATGAGACCCTGCCTCAAAAAAAGTGTAAATTTTAATTTTTTCCCTGTATAACATGTATCTGAGATTCTTCTCAGCCATGTATTTTAATATGGATTGAATATTTATTAGCATATATATTTTAGCTGGGTCAAAGGTGTAGAGGGGGACAAAAAGGGAGGCATATAAAACAAACTTAGAAATAATCAAATTTGTTGGCACTAATTTTATTATTTTATTTTATTTTATTATTTTATTTTATTTTATTTTCACAGGACAGGGATTCAAACTCACAACCTTGCACTTGCCAGGCAGGCACTTATGCCATGGAGCTATCTCCCCAGCCCTTGCTAATTTTATTATGAAGGGAATTTTAAAAAGTGGAAAAACCATCAGGTTTTTAAAAATAATGCCTTTCAGTTTTAAAAAAGAAATCCTTGTGTAAGTGTTTCTGGTTGACAATAAGGAACGAGAGACCTGTTCCACAGCCCTTCCTCCTGTAGTGCAATGGATAGGATTATATGTGTATGGGGTATAGGTGGAAATAGAGATCTTGCAGAGGTCATGCATGCTAAGTAACCTATAAATGGTAGTTATTGCAATGTTTTAATGAGCTCCTGAAGATATCTGCTGACTGGGTCTTCTTGGGGGGGGGGTCACATTGGAATGCACAACTGTAAACATGGCTTATTTTAAAAGCAAGATGTGTTGAAAACATATAGAACCGAGGGTCAACTACAGCACACTCTCAAACCTTTTGGTAATTATTAATTTTTTTTCTTATTGTAAGAGGGTTAAATTTCCTAAAGTTATGGATAATTGCCCACACCCAAATCAAGCACCGAGTAATGTCTCTGACTGGAATGGGAATGACGGAAGTATCACAGGGGAAGCCTAAGCAAATTTAGTGCGAAAGAAGCAGCCTTTAGTGTTAGTCCTAGGAATTTACTAGTGGTATTGGCAGAATAAAAATCCCTGCTGATTATGAAAGACCTGCAGCCTGCTCTTGCGCTATAGCCAATCAGTAGCATGCTACCATTACTGCCTATTTCACCAATCCAAATGACTGTTCCTTTCAAAGATGCCCAGAGGCAGATCACTTCTGGCTGAAATAGTCACCCCCCACACACAAACAATGAAGAGAAAAGAGGAAAGCAGACATGTTTATTATAAAGAATACTCAACTGGATGCTTCATATACACTGATTTTATCCACTTGATACCTTGTATTTTATAGCTCTAATTGTATAAATAAACTGATAAAAATGGAATAAATTAACTTTTAGAGGGAGTATTGTGTATATGTATGTACACATGTACATAATATGCCACAAGGAAGATTATATAACCATGCAATCTGCTTCACATGCAAATAATTTAAAAAATAATTCAAAGCAGGTTATTACTAGAGTACAATTAAATGTCTTTAAAGTCATTTTTCTTTAGCAAAGATAAACCAATCCTATTTGTGACTCACTCTAGATGAAACAGGATCCAAAGGACACAAAAGCTGAACTGGTACTTGGTATTTTTGTAGGCCCATAGGCTGTGATAGAGAAAAAGATGCTCATAAAGGATGTCTTAAGGCTTTCCCATCGAAAAACAAGGCCCCCAGATTGCCTGTTCTGGCACACAGATTTCACTTGAGAAACCACACTGAGCTGAGGCATACTTTCAGTCCCAACATTGTTAAAGTGGAAATTTGTTAGCCTGAAAAATACCACATTCCTACATTCAGAAGCGTTAGTTCATTTGGATCTCTCATAAGCTAACAGAGACCTAGAGTTTGAAATCATGAGCCAGAGACATTCAAGTCAATCAGTTAGAGGTTGGCATGGTAAGGAAGAGAAGCTAAAGAAGGAGATAGCCAGGAGGTGACATGTAAATCTTGAAGAACTGGAGGGATCAACATTGAAAGGTAAGGGCAATGGTACAGTAAAAAGTATTCCCTTTATACTTTCCCTCTTTAGTTTCATGAAACCAGAAGCTTCCCAGTTGCTCAGGTAGAAAATCTGGGAGATACACTAAGCTGCCTGGGAAATAGTTAGAGATGCAAATTCTAAGTTCTTATTGTATACTTACTGATTAGAAAATCTGGGGATTGATCCTCATAATGTGATCCTAAGCACCAGTATCCTGGCAATTGTGATGCATGCTAAAGTTTGAAAAGCACTGCTTTGGACCAGCCACACTTGTTGCCCCTCCACTTGATTTCCTTATGTATTGTCTTTCATCTCAGTTCCATTCATTCCAATCCTTCAAAAATTGTTCCGAAGCAAAAATAGGAAAAGTCATTTCTACCTAAGATTTTTTCAGTGGATTCCTAGTGTCACTAACAGCCTGGAGAGTTCACAGAGATCCTCCCTATATGTCTCCAAGCTCATCTCCTCCAGGCTAAATTGCTTCATGGATCCTGAAAACGATGGTGTGACACTTTGCTCTCAATCTTCAAATTCTTTTCCTTCTGCGTAGAATATGTCACTGCTATTCACTTACCATAAAATCTGGCAGAGCCTTATGTATCTTTCACAGTGATGTTTAAATGTTAGCATTTACCCAGCTAGAAAACCAGCTACCTGGGGTCTTTTAGGAGCCCACTGAGCCTTGCACCTACTGCTCTTACAAGTATCTTGTAGTTGCATTAGTATAATTACTAAAATCTGTTACTTCTATTAATGTGTAGTTCCTTAGCCAGCAGTTCCTGTGTGTTTTTCATTCTTTCGGCCCATATCGTAAAGTACATGACAGAGATTCTTCAATATATATGGGTTTGGGGATAATAAAGAGCACAGATAAATTTTGTTAAATCACAGGTTTGCTGATTTTTAAACATTCATTTTCCTCCTTTTTAATTACTTTTATTACTGCTCTGTAGTTTATGTCTAAGACAATAAAGTGCACAAAGTAATCTCTAGGAGAAAGCCTGAAAAGCCTTTTCTGACTTTTCATATAGAAGGCTTGGAGGTAGAGGGCTGAGAAGTGATCTATTTAACTTGAAGGAGATAACTTAGTCTTTCTTTCTATCTATGAATAATGTTTTTCATAGGAAGAAGAAAGTATAGTACTTGGAATAGAGACCCTCTAAGTAAAAATAATTGCTTTGACAAAGATTAAAATGGGATGATAATCAAAATGTTAATATTATTGCAAAGAACTTGCTAGCCTTATTTTTTCCTTGTCCAGTAAAGATCAAAACACACTACAGATTTGACACTGGAAAATGACAAGTGTGAGATGACTGTTTTAATTAAACTAACACAGCATAGCGGGAACAAGCCCTGAGAACCAGGTGCCCAGGGACTAGGCCAGCTCTGTGTGCTGTTTATATAATTATTCTAGACTCCATTGCAAATAGTATTTCCCAACAACCAGCTACCAAAAAAGGCCAATGAATTATCAATATATGTTTTAAGAAAATAGTATGCTATTCAACTAAGAATGAGAAAAATGGGATTCTGTTACATGCCTGTGGGTATGTTGTTATGCCTTTTCTTCACTGCAATTTGACAGAAAAGTAGCCTTAAAAATAAGTCCTTGGGCTGGGGAGATAGCTCAGTGGTCTAAGCACCTGCCTGGCAAGCATGAGAACTGGGTTTGAACCCCAGTACCACAGGCCACGTCTGTGCTGTGCTGAGCTGGTCACAGAAACCAGGCGTGGTGGGCCATGCCTGTAATTCCAGTGCTGGGGAGGCTGAGACAGGAAGATCACTATGAGTCCTAGCTGCATCCACTATGAGTCCAAACTTCTATTATTGCTTATAAACCTAAAATGATACATTATGTGTTATCATTCTGTATTATATAAGTATCTATGCCTATATATTATGTGTTTGTCTGCCTTGGAACACAGAATGAAGAGAATCACACTAAAAGTTAATTGTTACTTAAATTGCAGAATTATGTGTGATTTTTATTGCTTTCTATGGTGCTGGAATTTCTTTCTAATCATGAACATGCATAATTTTAAAACCAGAAAGAGCACTAAAGTTTTTTGTTTTTTGTTTCTTTAATGTGATAGAGTACAGGATAAAGGAACACAAAAAGATCATTAAGTCCTCTAAAGTGATCTTCAAGAGAAAGGAGAGGTGAAGATGGTAGCTTGGTCCTGGAATTATTTTCCATAGTTTATGTGGCGCAGAGCTGACTGGATAACTCTTTTCTACTTCACAGATTAAAATCAAACATAAAGTGAGAAAAATGCAAGACTAGCAGAGCCAAAACATCCCATTCCACTTCAACTATCTTCTTTCATGAATGCTAATCATGTTGACTTTGAAGGGAGAAACTAGATTGCTGTGACACAAAAGATCAGCCGTTACTTGTCCCTAAGATTCCCTTGTAAAAAAGATGCCGTTATTCCAGATTTTAAACACAAACCTTGCTGGGCTGAGCTGCTCTGCCCGCTTCTGAACTGCTGTATAATGCCTCACACTGTTACATGATTTAGGAAGCAAGGAGAGGAGCTCACTGAACCAACAAATTGGACCAGCATTTTACGAACACAAGTGCAGTCCAATTAGTAACGTGTATGTAGAATTCTCCCTTTCCTATTTTTCCTCCCCAGCCCTCTCCTTCCTTATGTCATCTTATTACCTCACGTAGCAATAGAAATTCACATTTACTCTTTTTCAGAGCGATCACTTTTTTCAGCAAAGACTTAAATAAGGAAGTCACCTTTACCTCAAATTTATAAAGCTGAGTTTAATTCAGTTCATTTAATACACATGAGTAAACTTATCTTTATAAATATTGTACTATTATACGTAACTTTGATTTCATATTGAAAAGTAATCAGTAAAAAGTCTAAGAATTTCACCAAGAGCTTTGGATTTATTTGCCCTATAGAAGGAAAACTAAAATAATTTTAACTTCCTGAATAGCTACATTCTTTGGAGTTAATGAAAAACATCTAGCATACTGAGCTTAAACTGTTTGCAGGTACCTAAAATAGCCTATCCTTCAGCAGCTATTTATTATGGACTTTTCATTTGTGATCATATAGTTGTTCCATTATTACTTATAATAAAAATGTAATTAAATACTAAAGCAAGACTTTTGCCATTTAAGTAGACTCATGGATATGCCATGACAAACAGTTAATTCATATAACATTAATTAATTGCCATAAATTAAGTGTGGCCTAAATGAAGCATGAATATTTCAAAGGTCATGGTTCTTTATCCTTCTAAGAATTGATGCCTGAGATGAGTTTAATGTCAGTCTGTTTGAGAACTAGAAAAAATTTTTTATCAATTTTGGAACTCATGTAAATGTATTTTATCTGAAAAGATATTTTATTTTATTCAATCAAAAATTTCAATTTCCATTAACTATTTATATTTAAGATATATGTATGGTCTAATCATGTTTATTGGACCTCTCTCTCTAATAATTCTTTTTTTTTTTCTTTTTGGTGAGACTGGGGTTTCAACTCACAACCTTGCACTTGCCAGGTAGGCATTTGTGCCATGAAATTATCTCCCTGACCCCCTCTAATAATTCACTGAAGGCCAACTATATGCTAGACATTGATTAAATTGCTGAGGACATATTAGTCAACCAAATAGAAATGTTCTTTCATTCAATTTATATCCTAGCCAGACATTAAATACAGTAACTAAGTAAATTACAGTGTTTGTTAAAGGATGACTGTCATAAGAAAAAATAATTGGAGAAATAAAATAGGGAGTTTGTAGGGGCAGGCAGGAAGTTTTTAAACTGAGAGGGATGTGTTATTTAGTTAACATTGTCTAGAGTGGACAGTGACTGGATAGCAAGGTAGAAGAATCAAAACACGGACAATCTCACAGAACAAGGTACCCAAGAACTAGGCTAGCGCTGTGAGGAAGTACTACTTGCCCGGGTAGTCTAAAAATAAATCACAGTATCAAGCACTTGACATTTTTTCCTGAGATTTGAGTCTAGACCACAAAAGTCAAGAGAAAAAACAAGAGCCTAGATTTCTAGAACACAGCTGTGGGAACCAGAGTTGAAGTCCAGGTATACAGACGAGAACAAAGGAGGCAGGGTGTATCTTGGAGAGAAAAATAAATGGTAGCTTGGTTTGTAGACGCTATGAACAGCTAGGCGGGCAGAATTGGAGATTAAAATGTTTGTGGTGTTTCCTGCTCCGGTTGTTTGACCTTTCTCCACTGAGAATGGGTCTTATGTATGCAGAGAAGGAAAGACGCTGAAAATGGAAACCATGCTCCTCTCAGGGATCAGCACATTGGGAAAGGGTTGCTTTTGGGTGATCTCCTCCATGCAGAGAACCAATCCTTTTGAATGCCACTGTCAGCACACTAGATTAGTACAGGCCAGAATAGACTCTTAGCCTAGGAATCTAAACATGACCCTAATTATCAAGAGGCACATTATTGAGCTCTACGAGATTCTGCTTTTCCTTGTCTGACAACTTTCCTCTGTGCCACTGTTTAGAGCTTGAACTCAAAACTAATTAAGCAGAGAGTTGCTTTCAATAATACTTTGCAGCGTGGCAGGGCAAATTCATGACAGGCCAGTAAACTTAATTACTATAAAACAGTGTCTCTCATCCTCAGCACCACTGACATTTTAAGTGAGATTATTTTTCATTAGGAACAGGATACTGTTCTGCATGCATTTCCAGATATGTATGTATGTGTAGCCACATATACATGGCAGATTCCTAGCCCTTATCAGCTAGATGCCAGAGCATCCTCCATTCTGCTAGCAGAGAATGGAAGTGTAGCTAGGGAGATATCTCAGAGGTGTAAGCACCTGCCTGGCAAGTAAAAAAAAATCAGGGCATTAAAAAAAAAAACACCAGCTCACCACATTGTGAAATATTTTGTATTAATGCAAAGGCTAAATAATACATAGTAATAAATGTCTTCAGTTTTTGGGGCCTGGCAGGATGGCTCAGCGGTCTAAAGCGCCTGCTTGGGAAAGCTTGGGCGACTTCAGGGACCGCGGTTCGAACCCCGGCACCACATGCTGCGCCAGCCCTGCTCTCAGGGCAGGCTGAGCCTGCCATAAAAATGAGTGAATAAACAAACATAAGTTCTGAAACAATAAATAAATAAATAAATATAAATAAATAAATAAATGTCTTCAGTTTTTCTGAGGTACATGTTATCTCTTTCTTCAGTTTTAAAAAATAATTATATTTAAATGTTTCTTCAGCTTTAAAAACAGCAGTTAATCCTTACTCAGAACTCCAATTTACGAAGTGTTTTTACAAGTTTTCTATTATTTGAATAATACTCTGCGATATAGGGACTATTTAAAATGCCCTTTGAAAAGAAGAATCAAAGTAAAAAGTGCCTAATTGCAGTTTTAGTGAGTGGAAAGTCAACCAAAGGGTAGAAATTTGTAAGATTTGGAGATCAGAGAAAACAAAATAGTAAGAGAAAGCAAATACCGTACCTCACATCTCTCCCTTTGCCAGCATGAGGATGACAGAGAGTCCAGCAAATTCTATCAGTGTGGGTGCTGGCAACCTTAGCTACTGGGAAGACTCACAGACCTCAGAGGCTTCCAGTCCCTTGGACAAGTAACCTGAAATCTGCACCGTAGCAGGCCTCTCTCTCCCTCTGCTGCTTGCTTCCCTCTGTAAAAATCCAGATACCGGAGTACAGTTCCACTGCTACCCTGCGCATTGGGGTGTGATGAGGGAGCCTTGAACAACACCATGGCTCCAGCTCCCACTTGCCCCCAGGCATACATGGCTGAAGGACTTGACTGCTACTACTTGGCCTGATTCCAGCCTGGGTTCTATTCCTAGGTAGGCATTAACCATAGTAACAGCAGAAAGATAAGCCATGGTTTCTGCCACCTCCCCTCCTATGTACTTTCCGCTGCCAGCTACTCACGCATCTTTTCCAAATACATGCAGGTGTCAAGGCTGGGTATAAACATCAGAGGGGCCGCTGCAGTTCCACCGCTTCCCCCAGTGTTACACTTTGGACCGACACCACTGGTTGGTTGGAGAATGAACGCTTCAGGCTCCTCACACTGCCAGTGCTTTAGGATCCAGGAGTCATGGTTGCTAGCCAACCTAGCTTCAGCAGCACACAATAGGAGCTACCAATTCCATCATAGCACTCAGCATCCTATACCCGTTGTTGTCTACGCTACACTTACTTCAACTGCTAGACTGTCCCACACTTTTCCACACCCCACGAGACAGTAGATCTGTATGACTCTAACTGAATGTATGTTCACAAAGCACAGGCAACAAAGCTTCACAGAAAGTATATACAAGACCAACATTGCATAAATATGCAATAAAAGATGAAGACCTCCAAGACACATCTACAAGAGAAAGTTGTTTAATAAGAAGTCATACTCAGAATGAAACAGAGATTTCTGATTGACCATATGTTCAAACTTCAATAAAAGAACACGAGAAATGGGGGGGGGAGATAATATGATTCTTCCAAATGATCCTAATAATTGAGGAATTCTTGCTTCTTTATAGTCAGTGCAATATATTTCTTTAGGGTGTGCTGTAGAATCCCTGTTTGTTCTTAGCACCTATCTGAGCGCAAGCTACCAAGAATACAAAACCAAAGAGCCTTCTTTATATATCTAGCCATATATGCATGTTTTTTAAATACATGAAAAAGCTTAGTGTCTCAGTTTCTTCATCTACGCAACCTCCTGGAGTTGAATGAGGATTAAGTGAAATAATATTGCACTTAATATACCTGCCTCAAGCCAGGTACAGTGGCATACGCCTGTAACCCCAGTATTTAGAGGCTGAGGCATGAGGATCATCAAAACTCAAGGCCAGCCTGTGCTACATAGCAAGACCATACTTCAAAGAATAAGTGAAGAAGAATAAAACAAAGTAAAAAACTTTTTAAAAAACAGAAGCCCCTACAATGGGAACAGTCAAATGACTTCCCCACTACAATTTTTTCATTAGGAAAATGGTTTCATAAAAAAAAAAAAATGGTTTCATAGAAAAATGGTTTCATAGAAACCATTGGTTTCATGGAAAATGCCATCTAGAACGAGGAGCTGATTACTGAATCAGAATGCAATTTGAGAAAACCAAACATGGACATTTCTTAGGGGTTTTCCTTTTCCATTATTGAAAATAGAACTAGAAAATGTATGTATTTGCTTGTGTATATTTGTGTGAAATAAGATTTCTCACTCCACCCCACCCCCACTGGAATGAAGGACAGAAATTCATTTTCGAATGGATGCCCTGGTTCTGGAGTGGTACAAAGCTACCATAAGAAGAGTCACAAAGCTGCTTGAGTTTTCCTCTCTTTCTTCTTTCTTTCTCCCTCCCTCCCTCCCTCCCTTCTTCCTTCCTTCCTTCCTTCCTTCCTTCCTTCCTTCCTTCCTTCCTTCCTTCCTTTCTCCCTCCCTCCCTCCCTTTCTCCCTCCTTCCCTCCTTCCTTCCTTCCTTTCTTTCTTCCTCTTCTTTTTCTTTTTTGTGTGCTAGAGATAAAACAGAAGATCTTACATACACTAACCATATGCTCTACCACCGAACTACGTTATGCTGATTTTCGAAAAAGAGAAAACATTCAAGCATTCTCAATAGCACAAATGGTTCTTTTTTTTTTTTTTTCTTGGTCTTTTTGAGACAGGGTCTTGCTCTGCAGTTGAGGCTGACCTTGGGCACACTTTTGTAGCCCAGGCTGGTCTCAAACTCACACCGATCCTCCTGCCTCAGCCTCCCGAGTGCTGGGATTATAGACGTGCACCATCATGCCCGGCTCTACAAATGGTTCTTTAATTGTCTCCTTTACTAAATCATTTTACAGGCCTGGTTCAGCCATTTTTCACAAGATATTGAGCATGCATTCATAATGAGGAAGGACAGAGTGGGCAGGGGTGGCACAAGCTGCAGTTTAAAGCAAAATACTGCCCGGAGAGCAGTCAGGCCTCCGTGGTGTGAACGTCCATCTCGTCCCTTCTCACATAGACACAACTAGCATAACTTAAATCACTTTTATGTATCTTGTTTCTCTTTTCTTTTTAAAGTTCCATATATTAACTTGAAACTCAAAGCACTACAAAAATTAAAAATAAAGTTTCATATATTCATTCTCTGTATAAAAATGTGTAGGAGCCAGACTCTCACATAGTTGTGTGTTAAAGGTCAAACTAACAGCTCTCAGGATCAGGAATAGAGACATTTCTTTCTAGCATGTGTGTGCCTAAGTAGAATTGTACCCACCAGTACCTTCCTGATTTTTACCTCACCAAAGTCTCCAGTAAGAATTCTTTCCTCTGTCATAGATCTTCACACTCCAATTTAAAATCCTTTCTTTTCCCTTTGTTTTTTGCTTCAAACGTGCATTGCAGAAAACAGAGAGTGCTTTGGTTTATAACAAATGACTTGTAAGTTTTTCAATTCTTAGGACAATTTTAAAATTCCAATTTTCAAGTGTTCTTATTTTCCAAGTGTCTAACACTATGTTAGAATTTGTGTAGTTTATAGGAAAAACACATGACCACTAACACTTACATGTTACATGGTTTGATTCCCATCCTATTTTCCTTAGAATCAGGAGTATGAAATTTCTGAGTGATGTAATTATTTGTACTACATTCTTAGAGTAAAAGGACTGGAGCCTTGCACTTATCCCTAGCAATAGCCAGGCCAGAGAGTTGTACTTCTTGTCCTAAGGTCCAAGTGAGTAAAGAGTCCAAACTGTCAACAGACACTGATCTGAAATCAGACAGGCTCTCGGTAAATTCCAGGGCACAAAGGGAATCTTTCTCAATACCTCCATCATCCTTGTTCTTCAACCTGGGCTTGCCCAGCACATAAATTCCTTTTGGCCACAGAAAAGAGGTTAGTTCTAATTTCCTCAGGTGGTCTGTGTCACCGTGACAGGAACCCTGCTCCTCATTTAGATTTTGCGCCTGCTGTAAATTCAACAATCCATTCTGAATTATAATCACTTCTGCTGACACAAACACTATATTGATGGAACAGAACTTTCTGACTCTCTCAGTTACTCTTCTCTCATTGCTGGGACAATACCCAACACCCAAAATGAAGGAAGGAAAGGTTTATTTAGCTCTCAGATACTGAAGGTTTCAGTCTATGCTCAGCTGGCTCCAAGGCAGAGTGGCACATGGCAGAGGGCAGCCACTCATGGTGGCAGCAAAGAGCAAGAGTACAAAAGCCAAAGGGAGGAACAGCAGCAGCAATGGCTATGGAGAGCAAGTCTGTCTCCCTCATATTTCCTTCCAGCTGTCCTCCCCAGGCTGGATGTGGCACTCACACACACAACCTCCGTAGCACTCAAACCCATAATCCCAGCGTCACTCGCACCCATAATCCCAGCATCACTCACACCCATAATCCCAGTGGATCATGAGTTAATCACAAACTCCAGAAGACCATCCCATGACTTAAATGAAGCTTTTAGGGGACAACTATACACATGTCATAACAATGACAGATAAAACCAGCTGTTAGAGTGTATGTGTGTTGGAAGCAGAAGGAGCTATACACATGAAAAATGAGTTAAAATTCAGACTTATGATCTCAGTTAGAGAATCTTAGACATCACACAAGAATGCTTCAGTATTTTAAAACTATCTCCCTTGGGTCATACCATGTAATACAGAAACCTGTGAACAGTACTTCAGATTCTAAGGATAAAAATAGCTACTTTAGCTTCTGAAGTTGTGAAAACATAAACAAGGAGTTCAAGGTAAAGTAGCACGGGCATGGCTTGAAGTTTCCAGCACAGCCTGTGTGACCTGACACTGTTTGCAGATCAACACTGCAGGTTCTACAGCTGTTTGCTACTATGGGTGATGCTAAGTGTGCAGGCTCTCAGGCTGACACACAGCCCTTCTGGAGCTGAAAGATATGCACCAGAATGAAATGTTGGGAAAGCAGGTGTGTTCTCCTGAAGGGCAAACATACTTAATCCAGAGGAGGAAGAGCAAAGAGAGGGAGACAACTTTCAGCAGTTATACACCAGACAGCTAAATGCAGAGCTGACAGTCATAGATTCACTGTTACCACAAGCACTTCAGACACTAGCACTTCAAAAACACTGATCCCAGGAGCTTAGAAATCCTCCATCTGAGGAGGAACAAACCTGCCCTAATTGGAGGCACAAATAAAATACCAGAGGAAAATGCTGTCACATTCTCTTTTTCAAAGCATAAATTACCCTAGTTTCCTGGAAAAGTATGTCTAGACAGATGTATTGCCCCTGAATCTCACTTCAAGATGTAAGAAAATTTCCAACCCTTCAGACTTCTGTAACCTGGAGGTGAAAACCGCCATGAATGATCAATGATTGGCTGCTCTCAGAGGTCACCTTGTATGAGCCCAGCCTGAGCCGGCGGGAGCTACTAAAGGAGTCCCTCCTTTTTGTGCTCGAGCATCTTCTGACAAAGCCACAGAAAGAAAAGTATAGCAATCAATACCAATCAAAACAAAACCCCGACGAAGATTTCATCCAAACCTGTCTTCACTTCTACTATAACAGATTAACTTTGGGTGCTAAAATGAGCACTACTTGCAGATTCAGGAGACTGAATGGAGAAGCCAAAATTGAGTCATGGTGTAATTGAAACTGGCCATATTCTTAATGCTGCCTCCCACCCATGCAATGTCTTCTTCAGAGCATGCGTCAAAATGTCACATGGTACCCCTCAAATATGTACAATTTTTATGCCTTTACTTACTAGTCAAAAATAAATTTGTATTTAAAAAACAGTCCTGTTTTTCCATATTCCATTGATGAAGCTAATCCTGTGGAATTTACCAAGAACAGATAAAAGTCTAGCAAGTATAGTCTGGTTCCAGTCAAACAGTCAACTAAAAATATAGACACATCACCCAAACTTGGCCATATTCCTCTGAATATGTTACCTTACTCAGTAAAAGGAAATATGCAGTTGTGATGAAATTAACAATCTTGAGATGAAGGGATTGCTCTGATTACCCAAGGGGACTAAATAGAACCAGGAAGGTTCTTAAAAAAGACAGCCAACCCAGGCAGTACCACATATGTCTTTAACCCCAGGGCTCTGGGGAACAACAGCCAGGAAAATCACAAGGCTGAGTGCACCCTGAGCACTTTGTGAGATCTTGTCTCAAAATTTTAAAAGGGCTGGAGATAGCATTCAACAGAAAGTCCCCATGTTTAGTTCCCAGTACCACAAGCAGTGGGGTGAAAATCAAGAGGGTCAGAGTCAGGGCAGGAGGTATGATGGTGGCAGCAGGATTCAAGATGATGTAGAAAGGGCCCATAATGAGGACAAGACATTTCCTGAAGGCTGGCAGAGCAAGGAATTCTGGTCGGCGGGCCTCAGAAGGAACACAGCCCTGTGAGCACCTTGAGTTTAGCCTCCTGAAAATCTAGCATGGCTTTCCCACTCCCACCATGTAAGAGAATGCTTGTGCTGTATGAAGCCACTAAGCTTTTTTGGAAGTTATTACAGCAGCAAGAAGAAATCTATACAGTGAAGAATACTGACTTTTAACACCTTCATCTGTTCATGCTTTCTGTTTGAAATATATATATATCATTTGTATATATAAAAAATATATACATATATATTTTTGTCTTTTTGAGACAGGGTCTTGCTGTGCAGTTCAGGCTGGCCTTGAGCTCACTTTGGTAGCCCAGGATGGTCTTGAACTCACATTGATAGTGTAAAATACTTTTAATTCAATTAAGGTTTCACAATAATCTCTCTTTTAGAGACATGCCCCGTAATACTCATTCTCACAGACCGTGCTGTTATAGATTATTTCTCCTAGGAATATTGATATTTCCAAAGAAGACCATGAATATATTTTCTATAGAAAAAAAAAAGCGTTATAGGTCAGTGAGACAGCTCAGTGTACTAAGCACTTGCTTAGGTAAGTTCAGGGACCAGCATTTGATCCTGGGCACCACATGCCTTGCCCAACCTGCCCCAGACACACTGAGCTGGTTATTAAAACTGGGCATGGTGGCACACATCTGTAATCCCAGCTCTGGGGAGGCTGAAAGCAGGATGATCGCTTCAAGTGGAGCTGCTTAGCGAGTCTCTGTACCAAATATATTTTTGAAAAAAAGAATTGTTAGGTAATTACCTAAAGGTAGACACTATGGTGATATTTTACAAGTATTTTATTACATCTCCCCAAACTATTACCCTCCAGTTTGAAACCAAATTAGAAAATGTAAACAGCTTATAGTATGGAAGGCTCACTCTGTTAGTCACTTTCCTGTTATTGGGACATAGCTAACAACTGTGTTTTAAGGAAAAACAGGTCGATTTTGGCTCACAGCTTTAAGAGGATTATGTGCACAGTGTATTGACTTCAAGGGGGAAAAAAATCATGGCGGAAGGCCACAGGAAAGTTGCTCATCCTATGGGAGCCAGGAAGGGGACTTGAAAAGAAGAGCCAGGGATCAAAATACATGCTTCCAGATTCTGTTTTCAAACTGCTTTCTCCAAATAGGCTGTACAGCCTAAAGCCATATAAACTACTGGTCTCATCCAAAGACAAATCCAACAGTGAGTACAGCATCTCTGTGATCCAGTCACCTTCCAGACACATGAGGCTCTGAGAGGACATTTTATATCTAGACCATAAAATTTCAGCCTGACCCTAACTTCTTGTGCAAGATGTATTTAGTCTTTCTCTAAGTGTCACCAGTCGTAACCGTTATAGCATTGTCAAAAGGTCTAAGTCCAGTCCCTTCCAAGATTAAGACAAACTTGTAGGTATACTTCCAATAACCGTTTCAAAACAGAGAAATGTGGAGACAGACAGGAATGGCATCAAATCGAGATAAAGCCTAGCAAACAAATGTCAAATCTTGTATCTCCATGTCCAGAACCTAAGGAAGGTTATGCCAAGATGTGAACTCCACAGGGCTTGCACAGCCCCATCCCTGTGGCATCGCTGGTGGCAGCCCATGTGATCTTTCTCTTGGTCTGGATCCACTCATTGTGTTCACTTTCCTCAGAAAAAGATGAATATTTCTGCCATTTCCAACTTCCTGAAGTCTAAACTATACCTTTGGCATCACTTTCACAGGTGTCCTCTCAGGGACACACTACTGGGCTTCCAGGGCCTTTTGAAATCTGGGTGAAAGCCTCTATGACTCTACAACTCTTGCATTCTGCTTGCCTAAAATCATGTGGTTGAACCTAAGATCTGCTGAACCTACTCAAGCAGTAACCAAAACTCTGTTGAAGCATCGCTGCATCTGAGTGGATGGCTGAGCTTGGGGTCTGGTTTCCTTAGATGGTGCTGAAGGAGCTCGGTATCCTAAATCTTCTTTTTAAAGCAAAGTTTTTTTAAAGGTGTTTACCTTTTTACAGCCCTGAGTCTATGAATGGTTAAGTATGATTAATTCTTAAGGTGCCTTCAAGCCGTCCATCTTATTGTCCTCACCTGGCTTCTGTTTAATGCTAACATTTTCAGTAACCAGTTCTCTTCATTCTCCTAACTTTGTATGTGCTTCCTTTCTGGCCAGTCTGAAAAAATTTCAAATTATTCAGTTCTGATTTTTTTCTCTTGATTCTCTCTGTAGATCTAGCTAAAAGGAGCCAGCAGTACTCAGGCCACAGCCTGAATATTGGGCTGCCTTTCAATTTCTTCCATCAGTTTAGTCCTACACCTTTAAATTTAGCCTCATGCAAAGTCAGTATGTGGACAAAACATAAGCAAATTCCTTGTTGGAAGTAGCACACGTGACCTCTAATGGAATTTCCAATAGAGTCCTCATTCCCAACTCATGAGCCTGAGTCTTACTGTCTCCATTCTTATCAGCAGTCTGACCTTCACATCTCTGAGCAGAGTCTCTCATCAATGGCTATGTACAGCATTCTCAGGCTTCTCTAACCAACAGATCCACAGCTTTGTTCAACTCATCCCACAAACCAGATCCAAGGTTTGTTAACCATGTACTGAGACATAGTCATAGAAACAATTGCACTTCTGGTACCAATTTGCTCTATCAGTCATCTTTCCTGTCGCTGGAACAGAACACTCAACACTCACATCTTAAAAGAAGACAGATGAATTTTGGCTCACTCTGTCCGTGGCTAGTGGATTCCATGGCAGAGGAGCACAGCAGAACAAAGCTGATCAATTCACGGCAGGCAGGAAAGAGAGAGTGAAGGGAGGAACCAGAGACAAGGACACACTCTTCCATGTCATGCCTCTAAGTGACCCATGTCTTCTAACCAAGTATCACTAACAATGTACTAAGCTGCTAAACTCACTAACCTACTGATGAGTATAACACACTCATGATCTATTCAGTTACCAAGCACATGAAGCTTTGGTAAAACATTTAAACCTAAATCATAATAGTCACCAAAGATGGGTCGGGAGCCTGGGTCTGTGAAACTTCAACTTTTGAATTCTTTCCTTTAGGCTATGCTGCTTTTAAATAAATTATGCAAAACTATAAATTACTAACTGTAGATTGTCAGCCAGGGAGATAGCTTAGTGATATAATTGTCTGACTGTCACGCACAAGGTCCCAAGTTCTATATCTAATACTGCGAAAACAAATAAACACACTAACAATAGATTGCCTGGCTTAGATGAAAGGAAATAGTGATCTGGGAAGCAGGTTCCATTCCCTGAAAAGATAAAGATGAGGGAAATGTTTGCTTTGGAGAGCCCTACGATTCTTTGGGTAAGTTGTCCTAGAGCCTTACTGCTCTGTTTGTGCTCAGTTGCAAAACCAACCAACAGTGTGCACCAATATTCTTAATTCTTTTAAATCCCCTTCTAGGAGTGTTTGCGTTTGGACTTTTTGCTACTGACATTTTTGTAAACGCTGGACAAGTGGTCACTGGGCACCTCACACCATACTTCCTGACAGTGTGCAAGCCGAACTACACCAGTGCAGACTGCCGGGCACATCAACAGTTTGTAAACAACGGGAACATTTGTACTGGGGATCTGGAAGTGATAGAAAAAGCTCGGAGATCCTTTCCCTCCAAACACGCTGCTCTGAGCATTTACTCTGCCTTATATGCCACGGTGAGTGTGCAAGTTTTATTATCTTCCCAAAGATGAGATTCTGCTGAGATGTCTCTCTCTCTCTTACACAGCTCCATTCTTCCATTGCTGTCGCTCATATGGAACACGTTTCTCCTATGTCAGATCATTCTGACGATGCATTTCCCCCACCCTGACTCCACTGCCAGCATCCCAATACAATATTCCGAAATGCCAAAGAATACTAATGCTGGAAAATTTTTTGATAATCCCCTAGTTACATGATCCCCTTTTAGAGCTGCAGAAACTGTAGCTCAGAATAGTTAAGAACAATGAGTTGGGACGCAGGAGCCTGGAATCAGGGTTACAATTCTCTTGTCAACCACAACTGCATGTTCTGAAACGTAGGTGTAGTCAACAGAGTGCAGAGCCAGGATAAATAAGAAAGCTTTCCTTTGTCTCTTTGGATACTCTTCCCTTCATTTATCTAGGAGAGATGAGTGGTCCTAGAAGAAGCCCAGCATCCCAAAGTTCACATCACACTACTTGTCAGATCATATTGCTGTTGACTGTCCCACTGGAGTATAATGCAAGCCTTAAATATTTTGTTCTTATCAGAGAAGAAGCAATGGTGTCTTCTTACATTCATACTTTTTAATTGTATTTTTTCTAGAATACTTTTCTCTTGTCTGTGCTTCTTTTGAATCCAGAGCGTAGATGTCAGAGATTTCCTCAAAGGCACACACACACACACACACACACACACACACACACACACGCACACACACACACATATCATAAATTCATAGATGGACATAATAGACACCTATGGAGGTACAGCTGTTAGTCAGAGGATCCCTTTCTTTCAATTTATCTCATACTCAGGACATGACCAGTGTAGTGATTCTCAGTGAACAATGGAGAAAGGAGAAGGCAGAGAAAAGATTCCTGTCAAACTATCCATTCTTCCCATTCTCCATTCTAAAAATGTGCCTTTGCCACCTCCCACAGGGCAGCCTACTTTTCTCTGCAGCATGTCATAGAGGAGAGGCTAACTACAGGTCTGGTCTGGGTAGCTGTTTAAAATAAGTTGGTGAATACTGTCCTTAACAAAACATCTCACCTCTCACACAGTTAACCCCCAACTGTCCAATATATTGGAGTCTCCTACTTAATGCTTTTAGCTCTTCTCCTTCATGAATACATAATAAGATAATTTTCAACTGCTCTCACACTAAGGAAATATGAGCACAATGTAAATGCCTCAGATTACAGACAAACTCTTTCTTTTTGTTTGTTTGTTTTTTTTTGTTTGTTTGTTTTGTTTTTGTTTTTTTGAGACAAAGTCTTGCTATGCAGTTCATGCTGGCCTTGAGCTCACTTTTGTAGCTCAGGCTGGTTTCAAACTCACATCGATCCTCCTGCCTCAACCTCCCAGGTGCTCGGATTACAGGCGTGAGCCACCACGCCCGGCTATAGAAAGCACTTTTCCTTCTTCACCTGCTTTTTTCTTGACTTGTCACAGTATTTTCTTTTTTGTTATTGTTTTTTATTTGTTTGTTTTTTTGGCAGAACCGAAGTTCAAACTAACGACCTTGCACTTGCCAGTTAGGTACCTCTTTGCCTTCTACCAAGAAAACTCTATGCCAAGTATGTTTTAAACAAATAAAGACCTCTGACGCTCCCAGTGTATTTTCCAATTTTCAGAATCTTGATTTGTCCTAATTATCTAGAATCTAATATGTATAAAACAACTTACTTTTGTCCCTCATTTTGTATTTTTAATAGATTCGAGTCATTGTTGTATGAAATTAATGTTGATAATGTCATGAAAATAAACCTATTACTGAAATCACTGCCTTATCATCCGGTGAAACATATATTTCAGTGGGGAGGAAAGAAATAAATATAGTGAACACACACAGAATAGATAGTGCTAAAGTATGTGCTATCAAAGCTTCAGATATAATCCAATTCAAATCATGCCTCACAGACTATAATCAGATAAACCTTAATGTAAGATTCCCATTGTACAAACATTTTCTGAGTCTCCGTTCCATGGTAAGTGGTTTTAGAAGTTATTCAAGATTGAAGTATATGCTAATTATCCTGATTTGATTATGACACAGTGTGTACATATATCAAAGTATCATGTTTTTCCTGATAAATATGCATAATTATTGTTAACTGAAAAAGAAGCTAACAAAACACTCAACAAATATTTCCTAGGTATGGGGTAATACCATAAAGAATACTAATCATAATCCTGTTTTTAATAGTTCACTTTATTATAAAAGATTTATAAAGGATATAATTAGAAAATATATAGGAATATAAAAAATAATTATACATAGTAAAATTTTCAATTACAATTTCCCACACAATCCAGAACACTGTAATAGCATGCTATAATTTATGTAACTTTTTGTGCATTCGTATTAAGGCTTGAACCTGGGGCCCTCACAATGAGCTACATCCCCAGCATTTTAAAATTTGTTTCAAGTTTTGAAACAGGGTGCTGTTAAGTTGCCCGAGCTGGGTTCAGAAGCCCAATTCTGCTTAGTCACGACAGCGCTCCAAGGATTGAAGTGCGTATTGCCATACCTGACTTAATTTATGCTACTTTAACCGAACCATTTTGTAAGGCGCTCATTACCTAGAACAGAGAGACTTGTGTGTTGCCTTTATCAATTTTCAGTTGCTAGAGGCATCACAGTTAAGAAATGATGGGCTAGTAATGCCCCCTAGTGGTACTTTATGCCAATTGTGAGTGGTGGGCTCTTTTTTTAAAAAAATTTATTTTCATGAGAAAAAAGATAAAATAGCAATGAAATAGTTTCGAAACAAGTTAGTAGGATGGTTACAATTAATACCATGCATATTGTTGTCTGTATAGTAGTTATGCAGAGGAAAAGGTGCAGATGTGATATCTTGTCTAAACAATATTACTACAAACTTTTATTCTCAATGAACTAAGACAAAGTAGCTATGTATATATCCTATATATATATGAATGCTTGTGTATAATATATTTTTTCTTTTTAAAGTTTCTAATAATAGGATAAAATTCATATCATGTCTTATAAGTAGATTTTAAGTCAGAGATACAGTATGAATCATAAACAAAAAGTATAATTAAATAATATTCAGAAAATTAATTAAATATTAATTAATTAAAATTAAATTAAATATTCCAAAAGAATATTCCAAAATTCAAATCAAGTTATGATTCCAACTTAGAGGCCAGAACGGTGGTGGTCTCATTTGAAAGAAACTGAACTAACAGGAGGGACACATCTATTTCCTGAATGTATGAAATTTAAGAGTCTTAACCGACACCCATAATGGAATGGTATCCATTAGCTTCTGTAAGTGGTACACGTGAAAATGTTTACTGTATAGAAACACTTTTGGAGTGACTGAATGGAGGGAACTAATCATACCTAATCCAGTAAACTCAAGAATCACTGCCTAGCACAATGGAGACCTTTTTGAATGAAGGTGGCTCAGCAGTTCTAATTCAGTTTACCAATTAGTCCAGTAGCACTTTTATGTTATCTTCTGAAAGTGTGGAGCAGGAGATAGGAACGGTGAGACAAACAACATAAACTGTGCAACTGCTTACCTACCTAGTCTTCTTTACCTCATAATTCATTCCCAGTTACTTGATAAATTAAAGCTTATCTGGGTTTCCCTAATAATGTTCTTATGTCTTGCATAAAAACAACATGTCCCGTATCCAGTCCTTATTGTACAGTCATTCCTATGCTAATCCTTGAGATTTCTGTCCACATGCCCACTACAATACAGAGCACTGATGAATGTAGGCCTGTTCACTGCCATGGCTGCCCTAGTGTCATGTCTAAACTTAACTGGGGAGGTTGGTGGACGTGTTCAGGCGAAGTATCCCGTGCAGGCACTTTGGCTCAGCCCCTGCTCAGACATACTCATGCACACGGCGCAGTGTGAGAGGGCTCATGGTCACCTCTCAGTTTCTCTCTCCCTCCAGATGTACATCACAAGCACAATCAAGACCAAGAGCAGTCGACTGGCCAAGCCAGTGCTGTGCCTGGGCACCCTCTGCACAGCCTTCCTGACAGGCCTCAACCGAGTTTCCGAGTATCGGAACCACTGTTCAGACGTGATCGCGGGCTTCATCCTGGGTACTGCCGTGGCTTTGTTTCTGGTAGGTCAGCTTCTTTCACTCTGCCTCCTCTCCTGTCCTCTGAAAGGATGCGTGAAGCGATGGCGAACTTCTCCCCGACCTTTTCAATTGAAATTCTTCTCTAGACATCATGCATCTTTTTGCTGCAAGAGTTGTTTCAAAACACTTTTCTTTTGGAAGTACAACTGAGGGACAAGACTGCTTCAAAAAGGCTGTCTTTCTCCACTCCCTTCCGTACTGGGTTAGCAGTAGGGACTTGATAATGTGACTTCCTTTCACACCAGTCTTCTTTCAGTATTTATTCAAGTCGTTTGTAAGGAAAGAAAGAGCGCAGGTCACAGCTGGCACCTTCTCCCTCAGCATCCTGAGAAGCTCAGTTCTAGCCCATGAGTCATCACAGCTTGCACACACTACTCAGAAATATAGACACTGCCACTAAGCCATATTTCACCAAAAATTAACTTAAACAGTCATGGTTGACTCACTTTTATCCATAGATAACCAGTTGTGACAGGTTTTAGCTTTTCAAATAAGTTTGACCCAGAAACCTGTTTACCTACAAAATTCCTTTATCTGAGATGGGCTGAAAAAAATCACTTATATTCTATTGCTTTTGTTTTTCCTTTTTACATGATTATATTGAAGTATGGTAGGCATATACCCATGGTACATAATGTGTCCAATTTGATAAACCTGGACTTACAACAATATCTTTCCCCTTTAGTTCCCCTCATCCCAGAGAGCCACTGAACTTCTGTCATTCTATATTAGTTTGCTTTTATAGGGTCTCATATTGATGGAATCATATAATACGTATTATTCTCCTGGTATCTTTCATGCCACACAATCATATTGACATTCGTTCTTGTTGCACAATATATCAATAATTTATCCTTCATTGCAGTGCAGTGCATTCCATTACATGAGATAATGTAGAAATTGGGTTTCATAAAAATTTTTCCTTCAAAAATTTAAAATCGCTCCTAAAGGATTTACAGTAAGTCTCCAGTTCTAAAACCTCAAACGTTCTGCATAAAATAAAATCCATACTGAAAGTCAGAAAGCTTCTCCAAAGAGAAAAAAGCTATCATGGTCTCAAAAGAAAGCTGCCCTTCTGTTCTGCCTTTTGTAGTCCAAGTCTTATTTGACAGTCACTTAACTTGTTTACCTGCACTCTGTCATCCCAGCCTTACAGAATGCACATATGTCTGTCACATTCTCTGACTCAGTTTCCCAAATTTTTGTCCACTGAGATGCACACAGAAAACACACATTTATTTAGAAGATTGATGTGACAAGAATTTTGTTTCCCCTTTGGCTGGCTCAGGCTACCTTCAGGGCCTGTCTGGTGTGGCATGTGAACTGGGAATCAAACCACAGACCCTGCTCCGCACTCAGCTTGCCCATGCGAGCACTTAAACAATTGAGCTAACCAGCAAGCTTCCCAGAAGACTGGTGTGAAGCTCTACTATAAATTAATGCTACATTGAAAAGATTCAGTCTTCTTCTGGAGTGGAAGATGAGACACTGAAACGCAAATTCTTTGGGTGAAGTTTCAAGACAAAGTGGTGCTGAACTGATGCTAAAAAGTTGACAGCTCATAAAAGGTATTTCTCTAGGAAAGCTCTATTAAAACAGGGGGGAAAACAAGTGATTTTAAAAGAGTTGCTTCAAAAGGAGGCAAGAGTTTAAATAAATGAAGATTAGAGATAGCCTTCTTCAGTCACAAATAAAGGATAATTCTAAGAGCCACAGCAACTCTGTGAAGTCTCTGAGATGAAACCATGAAAAACTTGGTGTTTGTTGGAGCCCCACATACAATTTGTGCGTAATGTTGAACTTTCTTTTTCTCGGTAATTTCAGCCCTGATTTTTAACACTCAGTTATTATTTGGCCTCTTATTGCTTTCATGTGATTTCCCAACTGATGCTAAATTTATTTTCCCCGAAAGACTTTTGCCTAAGATCCATATCTGCTATTGAATTGCTTTGGCATGATAAAGACTTACCTGCCTGCATGTATGCAGACATATGTACAGTGAGATATGCCCTGAGCTGGGAGGGAGAGAGGAGGCACATTTAGGAGATGAGGTATACTAGAGCAGAAATTTGGAGAGCAAAGAGAGAGGAAACAATAAAACCTGAGCATAGTAGTGTGCATAGTGGCTGCATATGTTCAATATTGGGTTACTTGTTTATGTTTCCCATAAGTAATGGAGGAACAGGGAAAAAAATTATTTGTTAGGATAATTACTACCTATTTTACATTTCATACACATCAAAGTATGCATTCCTAGGAAAACTTAGCAATATTTTATCATCATTTTTGAGATAAACAAAGTAAAGCTCAGGCCAGCCAGATAGTTCAGTGAACTAAAGCGCCTGCTTATGCCAAGCGCAGTGGCTGGGGGTTCAATTCCCCAGGATGCTGTGCCAGCCTGGCCCTGGGTTGTGCTGAGATGGCAACTGAGACTGGGCACCTGTAATCCCAGCACTTGGGAGGCTGAAAACAAGAGGATCACTACAAGTTCGATCTGTGCTGTGAGACCCTGTAGACTCTGTACTAAAAAAAATAAAAAGAAAGAAAGAAAGAAAGAAAGAAAGAAAGAGTGAAGCTCAGAATAAGTCATTCACCCAGCAGCCACCTAAGCAATAAGCCATAAATCATACTGCAGTATCTCAACCCCAGGACTGCTGTACTTGTCCATTTTCTAAATTCATCCGTTTTCTAAATGAAAAATATTTAAACCTATGTTGGAATAAGATCAAAGAGATCCAGGTCAAGGGAATTTATGTAAATGTTCCGTCTGGTTTGAAGAATGACAAGAAAGTTTCAAAACCCTAAATGGAGAAACGAAATGCACGATAATAAGAGTCTATAAAAGAGCTCATGAGCAAAAAGAACCGAGAAGATGCTTTAAACAGTAGGCTATGCCCTGATAGAAAATAACAAGAGGATAATAGTGCACAGGAAAGTCTTTAGATGGTAGAAATAGAACTACCACGAGTGAGTTTTTTTTAATCCAAGTAAATAACAGTCACATATTTTGAAGATAGTCATCTCATGTAGAGGTTAAAGATCAGCCAACACTTACTGAGAATTAGCCGTATTTCTGTCATTTATTCAGTAACAAAATAGCATTGGTGGTATGATCAAGGCTGGGAGCTTAAACCTTTGAGAGACTATGGACATTATCGAAATTCACTTATCTATGCTGGATATAAGAGTATTTTCTGTAGAAAATTGTTGGGTGGCTTAAGTAAGACAAAGTAAAACCCTGAGGACATTGCCAGAGCCAGAAAGGTCCTCAGTAAATATTCAGTGCTCTTAAGAGGTCATTTATATTCATCATCTCTCCTTGTTACAAATCTACTAGGTAGATATTCCTATCCCCATTTTACAGCTGAGGAAACAGGCTTAATGAGGTGGAATGATTGCCTGTGGCAATCGAGTGAGCTAAGAGATGCTCCCTCAGCATGTAAAATACGCTCTGCAGACACCTTGAGTGTTTCCCTGGTTCCTACCCACACACCCACCCAAAGAAAAATTCCCCATGGTGATGATAGTCAGGGAGAAAAGCCATGCCACCATCGGAGAGTCAGGCATTGATGGCTGAAGTCTGACCCCAATCTTTTTTTCCCTTTATCCTGCAGGGAATGTGTGTGGTTCATAACTTTAAAGGAACACAAGGATCTCCTTCCAAACCCAAAGCTGAAGATTCTCGTGGAGTACCCCTAATGGCTTTCCCAAGGATAGAAAGCCCTCTGGAAACCTTAAGTGCACAGGTATATTAAAGTCACTTTACCAAACTAACTCTATGGGCTGCGACTTTTGTAAGTCAACCAGTCCTTTTTCACACTAGAGGTAGGGCACCACAGAATCCACCAGCATCATTAAGAATCTCATTAATGTATTATAAATGCTTTCAAGAAAGAAATCTTTACCCCTCTCTTAAGAACTCCTGAATTCAACCAGGGGTTGACAGTCATAAATCCTCAAGATATTTTGTGCGTGTGTGTGTGTGGTACCAGGGATTGAACTTAGGACCGTCCACTTGCCAGGCAAGTGCTTATTCTACTGAGATATCTCCTCTATCTTCAAGAATGCATTCTAAAGCTTCTTGGGTTTAAGTTAAACTTTACCAAGAAATATCAGGATCACCTGCAAATATTAATTCTTTTCTCACTTCACACTTGCTGAACCAAAATGTTTCAGGTGAGATTCCAGGCATCTGTGGTCTCAACAGCGACTGTATTTTCTTTTGAGTAGTTACAGAAAAAGTAATCCCCAAGCGGAAAGCTCAGGGAGACTGTACAGTTATTAGTTAACACACTACTATGGGGGAAGGGGCCTTGCTTACATTAAAACGTGAAGTGCTAAAGAGTTTGGAAAAACTGCTCTTTTAAAGACAGATAAAAGGTTCTCACCTTGGGTGGAATAAGTCAAGCAAACAAGCACCTGCTTATAGTATCAAATATTTCCATATGGACAATGAAGGAGTTATAACCTCTATTTGTTGGTCAAGAAAAAGTAAAGAGAAGTAGCAGTTTAAGAACCATATCACATAACCCTTACTATAGTTCTGTTTTCAGTATCATGATCCTATTTTATTTTATTTTGTTTATTTATTAATTTTTTATTTTTTGGTAGTGCCAGGGATTGAGCTCAGGACCTTGTGCTTGCCAGGCAGGCACTTATGCTGCTATCTTCCTGGCCTGTTATCCTATTTTATAGATGAAGAAATTAAGATTCAAAATTTAAGTAACATGCCCAAGGTCTAAAGGGTATGCTTATTCTACTGCACTGCACAGCTTGAGGTTTCATTCAAGTAAAATTCCTTTATGAAATCTGCAGCTCTCATCATGAATATGGACACATGCCATAAGAGCTGTCTGGGGGCTGGGAAGATAGCTCAGTGAGTGCTTGCCTGGCAAGGGCAAGGTCCTGAGTTCAACGCCTGGTCTCACAAAAAAAAAAAAAAAAAAAAAAAGAGCTGTCTGGCCTGAGCTATAGGTCTTCCAAAATCAGTATCATTTATTTTACCTCCAGGTAAGAATGTCAGGTAAGCTTCTGATAGCCATAGTTTCTATTAAAAAAGGCTTCATTGCAACCATTTTAACAGAAGCAACTCCCCAGGACAGGATCCCTGGATATTTGAGTGAAGGCTAGAACTTCTCTTAGGAGCATACACTACTAAACGTGAAATCCATCCATGACCCAAAACTGACATAGAGAAGCTCCAGAATAGGGAGGAAGCCAAATATGCTCCTTTTATTCCTCCTGTGATGCTCTTTCTTCTTTGCTACAAGGAGTCCTCAAAGCTACAGTGCTTTTTTCCTACAGGAGATAAGTTAATAAGCCAAGTGTAGTGGTATCCACCTGCAATCCCAGCACTTGGAAGACGGAGGAAGGATTGCCATGAGTTCAAGACCAACCAGGGCTACATAGTGAGTTCAGGGCCAGCCTGAACTATATAGTGAGACCCTGTCTCAAAAAACAAAACCAACCGACCAACCAACAAACTAACACTTTAATATTTGCTTTCTGTCATTCCTCTTAGTATACTTGATTGTAAAGGAAGTTTTTCTAAAATTTTCTGCAATTACTAAGAATCAAGAAAATGAAGAATTATAGAAAATTCAAACAGAAATGAGGCAAACTTCTAAAATATTATTTCATGATTATAGTGTTACTCTGATGCTAAAGAGACCAGCTATTAGCTATCCACATTCTACATTCCAGTGCTCACCTTCACCTGGAAAAAGAAATTGCAAGAGAACTGAAGAACTTTAATTAACTCATTCTGAGTATGGTACAGTCTCTCTGAGCTTTCCACTTGTAGGATTTCTTTTCTTTTTAACTACACAGAAGAAAATGCAGTTGCTGCTGAAACCACAGATGTCTGCAATTTCACCTGAAAATTTTGGTTCAGCAAGTGTGGAGTAGCCAGGCGTGGTGGCGCACGCCTGTAATCCCAGCACTCAGGAGGCTGAGGCAGGAGGATTGGTGCAAGTTCGAGACCAGCCTGGGCTACAAAAGTGAGCTCAAGGCCAGCCTGAACTGTACAGTGAGACCCTGTCTCAAAAAGATAAAAAAAAAAAAAAGCAAGTGTGGAGTGAGAAAAGAATTAATATTTGCAGGTGATTCCAAATAATTGTTGATTCAAAATAGGTGATACTATAGAGTTAACAATTTATTTATCTTAAGGTATTGAATTTCTGTGTCTTTTTCACTTATTCTTAGATGGAATCATATTCTGAGATTCTCAAATGCTTATATATATTAGAAAATAGTTAAGAATAAGATGAAACAATATAGAGAAAGGTTTAGATGAAGAAATGATCCTGCTGTGGTGAAAGTAAGAGCAGTTTAAATGAGCAAGTAAGGGCCAGGTGGATAGCTCAGTAGAATAAGTGCTTGTCTGTCAAGTGCAGGGTCCTGAGTTCTATCCCTGCAACTGCAAAAAGAAAAATATATAAAAAAGAAATGAACAAGTAATGGCATTTGAAGAACCTTGGAAGAGTACAAAAGGGAGAAGGCAATATCAAGCTCCAGGACACAAAGCAGAAAGGAATGATTCATGGTTGAGTAAATGTGCCCAGGAGTCTATACACTCAATTTAAAACTGCATCTGCTTGTGTTTACTTTGCAGAATCACTCGGCCTCCATGACTGAAGTTACTTGAGATGATGGATGGGACATGAGCTATTTTTTATCACCTTCCAATTCAATACTTCAAAACACACAGTTACTCAATGTCAAACTGTGAAGACGAGTATTATGTTTATCTAGTTAGAGGCTAATGTTTTGTACATTTTTTTGTATGACAAAGTGATGTAGCTTGCCCTGATTTTTTTTTTTTTTTGGCTTTAACATATTTATGCCAGAATTTTAAAACCAACAAAATTTTCTTCAGTTCAAGTGTGCATTGACCAATCACATTAATTTGATGGTTGACGTTGTTTTGTGATATTTGTACGCACACCTTTTCTCAGTTTTATAAACACAAATAAAATTAATATAACAATTCACTTTAAACTTTTACAATCCACAGTTTCTGCCTCCTCCAGATTTTTTTTGAATTTCAATGAGAGTTAAACTTTTGAGTTTCAGGAAGGGCAATGTTAGCTAACATTAAAACTCAAAATCAATTCTGGAAAGAAATGTTCAGGGAACTTTGTGTTCTGACCTAATTTCAGGTTATTGCATCAAAAATTATAGTGAAATCACCTAACCTGGCCCACACTGAAAGTTAGCAGAGAATTCTAGATTTGGAAGTGTTTGGATTGTCAGAGTCTTTCTTAAATAATGGCCTTGCCCACCTAATAAAGCCAAGCTTTCTGGACTCTTGGACTGGGGCAGATATGGGACACTGCAGCTGTATTTTTTATTTGTTTGTTTTATTTTGTTTTTTAACAAACAGTCAGCACCAGCCTTCCTTGTCAACTCAACAGTTTTGTATATCATATTGTATGGTCTTTATATGAGAATGAATATTTTACAGTTTGCACAGTATTATTTACAGAAAAGGTATCAATGTATATACAACATAGAGCCCCAGAACAACAGCTTCACTTTGTGACTTTTAACTGTTCTAAGGTTTTAACTGCATCCCATTTTTCTAGCATGGTGATAACTCATGTGTACCTCCTTTAAGAGAAGGGGATCCTTGGCTATCAGAATATTTTTCTTGACATTTCCATGTTGACTCTTCTCTGATTTTTTTGCACATATTTTTTTTCTAAAGAAGATAAAAAGTTATCACAAAATGTATTCTGGCTCATGTCCTTTGTTTTACACTCTGTCTCCTGGACAAAGATATTTTAAGAGTCACTATGATATGCATGACTCACTGTTTTTCTTTTTAGCTCCACGTGATGAGATACCCTAAATACAGGCATGACTGAGAGATGACCTTAAGTTACTGGGTGTGTATGTATGAATGTGTTTAGGCCAAATCAAAAAATCGTTTAAGTTATTAAAAAACTCAGATGTACATTTCAGATAGACAGCATGGTATCTTAGCCTGCAACCAACCCATGGGTACTCCTGAATTAGCAACAAAAAGTCAGCAATTTTTTAGAAACAAATGTCACCTCTGGCACAACTCCTATTTTATTCTGACCTAAACTTGAGCACACATCCATGCACTATTGCACATATCTTCTGAGTGATTCCCTACTAAAGCTGAGAAAGAATGAAAGGAATATTTCAGAGTCTTTTTATCCTAGATACTATACCACAGGCTATCACAAAGCCTGGCTGCTTTCAAAACAAGGAGCTCAGGGAGGTAGTGACAACCTCAGAAGTAGCATTTGTCCACATAAATGGCATAGTCCACATTTGTCTAACCACTATGTCAAAATGACTTTGAGAGGGCTGGGGAGATAGCTCAGTAGAATAAGTGCTTGCCTGGCAAGTGCAAGGGCCTGAGTTCAATCCCTGGTTCTGGAAAAAAAAAAAATGACTTTGAGCCACATCCCTGTTCTCATGTCATTTTTAGCATGATATATCTATTTAGATGGCTCAGAGGATAGTGCCAGAGAGAAAAGCAAAACATGAGAAGGGAAGTTTTGTAAGCCTTAGCTCTCCAATCTTGTATAAACTACCTAAATACAATTTCATCCAATTTCAGAATAGTGCATTAATTTTTAAAAATGTTTTTAGGATATTCTCTCAAAGCAGTGAGGGTTAAATTCTGCTTTATTTTTCATAAAATATTCTGAAATATTATGTCAGGCCCACTGTTTATTATATTGCCCTTATCTTGTTGGAGTGAGGAGTCGCTTAATGTTTGGCCTCTACTTTCTCTTTCCAAGAACAAAAGTCAAGCTAACAGAGCAAGTCATGTTGTCATTCCACTGTTCTTTTCAATCCTGACTCTGGAAAAGCCTGATCTGATTGTGAAAAGTTCTGGGTTCACGCTCTTGTTTTTCTAGCCTAGGATATGGAGCCAGGCTCTATAGGAAAAAAAGAAGGGTCACTTGAAATGAATGGCACCTCCGGGGCTTGTGCTTCTGCCCATTATGTCATGGACACCTTAGTGCTTCCTCTGTTTAGCCTAAACATAGGACTTCATGGGTCTCACACTGATCTCCATCTTTTAGGTTGGTCTTATGAGATACATTGCTTCAGACTGAAAAGTCCTCACATGGGTTTTCTGCAAAAGGAAAAGCTCTATGTCAAAATAGAAAATACTCACGATAGCCTACGACAAAAAGAATGCTGTGATGGACTTTTCTTCCTTTTTCCAAGGAAAGCCCAGAGGACCTTGAGAACGTTTAATTCCTATGAAAGGGAATTGGAAAGAAACGAAAGTATCCACAACAATCTTAAGCCTATAGATGGAGATCCATGATGGCTTCCATGTCTTGGGTTTATATGCCCTGAACAAGGCCTGACATGGAGAAAGCGCTATGTTTAAATTTGTCCAGTAGATAGATAGATGTGGCACTTCTTCCTAAACCAACTAAGAGAAGACTATGACTTACATGGAAATAAGCAAACTTTTAGTAGTGTCTAAAGATAGCTCAAGGATGGATGCATTTCAATATAGGGATAGTAATGATGAAAAAAGAATGCACAGAATGGGTTGTGGGTTGCTCTTTTGGTGATTTCTGAAGATCTCCCTAGTAGGCTACAATAGATAGAAGCATCATTTGGCAACTGGTTGGTCTGATATTTAAGCTCTTACAATTCTACATTTAATTTTCTCATCCTAACCAGCATCTTTTTCCACACAATTATCTCGTCATAGGTCAGTTGTTCCATGAAGTGACCCATAGGTGAGTTGCCCCATATTTACTTGTGCCCTTCAACTTGTTCTCCTGTCGCAATGTTAGTGAATTCTTAAAGATTTCACTAGGTTCAAGCACAAGAATATTGTTAGACTAGTTCTAAATACCAGCACTATATACATCCCATACCATCAGAAAGCCAATCATGTCAAACAGATCCGTTTTACAAGTACAAAGATTTAACACTGAACTCAGGTAGTGATAATCTGATTCCTCCATGCAAAGTGGCATTGTTATCCTCCTACACCTATATTACGTTGTCTGTCTAGTTGTTCCCCCAGAGCTTTATGCGATCATCGAGTTTTTCTGGAGAAGGAGCAGAATCAAAATTGTGTGATTGATATACAGTGCAATTCTGGGATTAAAGGTGCTGAGACTGAGGGTAGGTGATTGCTGGATCAGTGGTGGGTTGGCACTGGTGTAGTCCCAGTAAGCTGAATACAATATGAAAGAGGCAAAAAAAAAAAAAATGTCCTTAAGCTCTCTTCCCTTGCTGCTTTTGCTGTCTTCTGCTACCATGAGCTGTTTCCTTTCTGCCAGGTGGAACCCTGCCTTGGAGCTAGCTGATTATGGAATGAAATTTCTTCTCTGACATAAATGAGTCTTTTCCCCTTTAACTTTGAATGTCAGGTATTTTGTCTGAACAAAAATTAACTAAGGGGACCGGGGAAATAGCTCCATGGCACAAGTGCCTGCCTGCCAGGTACAAGGTCGTGAGTTCGAACCCTGGTCTCTCTCTCTCTCTCTCTCTCTGTCTCTCTCTCTCTCTCTTTCTCTCTCTGTCTCTCTCTCTCTCTCACACACACACATACACACACATAAAATTAACTAAGATATTCTATCAGTGTGATATAGTATACATTGGCAAAATCACTCTTATGCAAAATGAAACATTATTCACAAACCACTTAGACATTAATAAAATGAGAACACTGTATCATGAAATCAAAAAAGTAAATATTCAGTGGTAACAGTAGATAATTTATATCACTGAGTAAATAGAAAATAGATTTGATCAGTAAGTGAACCAAAAGCTGACTCTTACCCATTGAAAAGATAAATAAGATAGACAAATATTTGATAAGTCAGATTGAGAGAGGTCATAAAAAAACAGAGGGTATGTGAAAAATTCTGAGATTTTTCTGGAACATTGTAGAGCAATTCTAAGAAAATATAAATGATTAAATCATCTCCCCCCAAAATTTTAGAACCTAAGTTAGTTAATATGAGAAATTCATCTATTAAAGTGGTATAAACAATATTAGTATATTAATGTATGTAATTCACCACATCAGCAGACTCAAAGGGAAAGATGATATACAAATAACAATGGATAACTCAGATATGGCATAGCTATGCATCAAACATTGTTCTAAAGCCTAAATCCATTGATCTATTTAATTTCAATAAATTCTAGAAGATAATTGATCAAATTTGATACTATGCTTGATTTAAACAATAAGATAAACTTGGAATAAGAAGAAGTAACATTATTCTATATTATTTTGAAATTTTTATGGGAAATTTATTACAAGCATCAAATATAGAGTGGTTTTAGAAATTGAAATTAAGTGTTTAAACAGCAAATATGTCCTGGAGGCCCCCGGCCTACGCATGTAGGTAGGGACATCTCTGCCTGTCCTTGCCCACTGGATTCTCCACCTCCCTGGAACCCAGCCACCCCAACCCCATGCATGTAGGTAGGGAATGCGCCACCTATCCGTGCCCACTGGATACTTCCCTGCCAAGAGTCCAGCAAAAGGTTCTTGTAGGTACTTTTGCAGACCCCAGACCTGGTATCTACTGTGGAACCCTGTAGCAAAATTACTTGCCATTATGGTTTATGTCCAGTTGTCCCCTCAAAGCCTCATGAGTCATGGGGAAGGGACTTCTATAGATTGAGACTTGAGTCACTGGGATTTTGTGTTTTAATACTGATGGGATTATGGTCTCAGTACTTCTGGGATTATGGGTATAGCCTAAGGTAGATAGGCTGAGGCAGAGAGCCTGATGTAATATAAACAGAGACAGAGAGACAGACTAGAGCTGTTGCTCTCTGATCCCCTGGTTGGTTGGTTGCCTCTGTCGCCATTGTTAGTGTTCCACTGCCATCAACTGGATGCTCTCTGCCCTGTTTCACTCAGCTTGGGCCAGCCGAATATGAACTGAAACCTCCAGTAAGTGTGAGCTAATAAACCTTTCCTTCCTTCATTTTGAGTGTTGGGTATTTGTCCCAGCAACGAGTAAAAAGTGCCTACGACACCTGCAGAGACATTGGAGGTCAGATTATACCAGGCAACCCAGTAGCTGAGCATCTTGCCAGAGGAGCACAGCAGGCTCTTATCCAAAAGCTGCAGCAGGAAGAAGCTGAAAACAGAAGCCACACCCAGCCAGACACATCTGGACAAGATCAAACTTGGTAGGTGCAGACCCAAATTTCAGCAGGCGCTAGTGGCATTTTGCATCTAAGGTCAGAGATCACTGTTATACAGAATGCACAGACAAGGAGTAAAATGTAATCTCAGGTCCAGAGCCTACCTGCAACAACTACAGGAGACACTACCATAGAAGAAAGTGGGAATTGTGCAGCCAAAATCTCTGAATTAGTAACATCTGAAGTAAACAAATGAATGTGGAAACATATAGAGGAACTTGGATTGGATATAACCCCTGAAGTAAAAAAAATAATAAGAAGAAGAAGAAAAGAAAAGAAAAAGAAAGAAAGAAAAAAAGAAATATTTGAATTACTAGAGTGTGCAGTAAAAAAAAAACAGCTGCAGAAAAATATAGAGGGAATCAGATCAGAAATAACCTCTGAAGTAAAAAAAAAAAAAAAAAAAAAAAAAAAAAAAAAAAAAAAAAAAAAAAAAAAAAAAAAAAAAAAAAAAAAAAAAAAAAAAAAAAAAAAAAAAAAAAAAAAAAAAAAAAAAAAAAAAAAAAAAAAAAAAAAAAAAAAAAAGACATCACTAAACTAATAGCATCTGAAGTAAAGGAACAATTTCAGAAAGGTAGAGAGAAAATGAGAGCATAAATAATCTCTGAAGTAGAAAAAGAAAGGGTAACTGTAATGAAAGACTTAATGCCTCTAAAGAGGACATTGATAAAAAAAAATTAAAGGAGAATAGAAAAATGATGGAATCCTTGGATGAGCAATATAGGAAAGAAATAGATCACATGAAAGTTTCAAAGAGACATACAAGAAAATAAAATCCCAATCACAAGCTGGCAACACCATATGAACGAAAATGAAAATAGAATTTCAGATCTTGAAGACAGAGTTGAAGCTAGTGAAAAGGTAAGAAAGGATCTCTTAAACACAGCCAGGATGAAAGTAAATCATTTGACTGACCTTGGGAAGTACAAAAAGTACATGTTTTGTTATACAGGGCTTGCTTTAACTTGTCCTTAACCACCCATGCTTCAAAAGTTTAAACATGAAGCATAAAACATAAGGGTAGTTTAGTCTGCTGAACTTTAAAAGGCTCAAATCAACAGCTTCCAACATGGCCAGTTTCACCAGTAACATAATGCAATTATGGAACATTTGACTATGTATACAACTACCTTCTTTTAGATCAAAAAGAAGAAATTTATTGTACCAACACCTATTAGAAAATTTATCATGTGTACACTGTGTGCCTTGCATAACTACAATGAGGACAACAATATGCATCGTATCAATTATTGTGAATATGCTACTACATGTTTTGAAACTCACATTGTAATTACCTATTAATAGTAATAAAAATGAAAAAAAAACAGGATGCAAGAAAAAATCAACGTCGGCAAGATGATGCAAAAATGAACAATATGAGATTAATAGAAATCAACAAGAAGGAAGGAGTCAATACAAAGGATATAAAAAGAATATGGGCAGAAGTAATAGAAGAAAAGTCATATAGGAGAAAACAATTGGACTTTCAGGAACTGAAGCATACAGAACTCGAAATAACATCAACCCAACTAAAAACACACCCAGAAAAATAACAGTCAAGATGCCAGAAATCCAGCTGAAGAATAATATACTAAAAGCTGCTAGAGAAAAGAAACAGATCACATTTAAATAAAAACTCATCAGAATAATAGCAGATTTCTCTTCACAAACCATGAAGTCAAGAAGAGCATGGAGCAGAGTGCTTCAAGTCTTCTGTGAAAACAAATTCCAGCGTAGACTGTTATACCCTGCAAAACTCTCTTGCAAGTATGAGGGAGAAGTGAAATACTTCCACAATGAACAACTAAAGAATTTCATGATGTCAAAGACCACCATACACAGACTACTGAAAACTGTTTTACTTTTTTTTGTTTGTTTGTTTGTTTTGTCTTTTTGAGACAGGGTATCGCTATGCAGTTGAGGCTGGCCTTGAGCTCACTTTTGTAGCCCAGGCTGGTCTCGAACTTGCACCAATCCTCCTGCCTCAGCCTCCCTAGTGCTGGGATTACAGGCGTGAGCCTCCATGCCCAGCTTTCTGAAAACTGTTTCAGAGAGGGACCAAAGGGCCCGAACTCTACAAATGACGCCAGAAAGACCCCATGAAATAGAGCAACCAATTAAACAGGAGAAAAAGAACTAAACAATAGTAAGTAAAAGACAGGCCAATTGTAAGTCAATACATTTCAATTATAACCATCAATGTGAATGGACGCAATTCTCCAATTTAAAAAGATAGACTGGGAGAGTGGATAAAGAAGCAAAATCCAACAATATGATGTATATAAGAAGCACATTTAGCTCATAAAGAAACTCACAGGCTAAAGGTTAAAGAATACAAAACAACTCTGCATGCCTCAGCACCTCAACAAAAGCAGGGTATAGCAATCCTGTTCGCAGACAGTCCAAACTTGAAACCAAGATTGATCAAACAAAATAAAGAAGGCCAATGAATACTGGTTAGGTGTTTCTCAACCTGTGGGTTGCGACCCTGGTGGAGCTCGAACGACCAAAACACAGGGGTCACCTAAAGCCATTGGAAATCATAACTGTAGCAAAATTACAGTTTTGAAGTAGCCATCAAAATTATTGTTTGGTTTGAGGTCACTGTAACATGAGGAACTGTATTGCAGGGTCACGGCATTAGAAAGGGTGAGAACCACTGGAGGGGAAAAATTCAAGATGAAGAGATAACATTCATAAACATGTATGCACCCAACACAGGACCACCAAGTTATATAAGACACATCTTAAAGAACATGAAAAATTTACTGTCCAATACTACAACCTTAACAGGAGACCTTAACAACTCTTTATCCCAAAAAGATAGGTCAAGCAGACAAAAAATTGGCAAAGAAGTAGCAGAACTGAATCAGATCTTCGAACAACTGGACTTAGTGGACATACACAGAGTGTTCCACCCAACCCCTTCTGAACACACATTTTTTCAGCTGCACATGGGACATTTTCCAAAACAGACCACGCACTAGTATATACATCATGCTTAAGTATATGCAAAGAAACAGAAGTTATTCCGTGCATATTATCTGACCATAGTGCAATGAAACTTGAAATAAATGACAACAGAAATCACAAGAACCCCAGAAATACATGGAAATTAAACACCCTTCTCAGCAACCAGTGGGTTACAGATGAAATTAAACAATATTTACACTTTAATGAATATTCAAACACAACCTATCAGAATTTATGGGATTCAATGAAAGCAGTTCTTAGAGGGAGATTTATGTCTCTGAACTCACACATTAAGAAAAAAGAATGGGAACAAATAAATGCTCTTACACAGCACCCAAACTGACCAGAAAAGAAAGAGCAAATGAAACCCAGGCCCAAAGACAGGAGGAAATTATAAAGATTAAAGCAGAAATTAATTCAATTGAGACAAAGAATTAATGCTTCACAAGGCAGGATCTTTGAAAGATAAAATTGATAAGCCCTACCTAACCTCATCAAAAAGAGGAAAGAAAGGACTCAAATTCAAGCAATAAGGAATGAAAGGGGGGAAATTACTATAGACCCATCAGAGATTAAGAGGAACATAAATAGCTACTTTGAAAATCTTTACACTCACAGAACTGAAGACACAGACGAAATGGACAGATTCCTAGAAAGGTACAAACTACCAAAACTGAATCAAGAAGATATAAGAACTCTCAACAACCCAATAACAGCCAATGAAATACAAAATTAATAAAAAGTCTATTGACAAAGAAAAGTCCAGGATCTGATGGGTTTACCACTGAATTCTACAAGATTTTTACAGAAGACATAATCCCAATACTCCTCCAACTCTACAATGAAAATGAAAAGGAAACGATCCTCCAAAACTCATTCCTAGAGGCAATTATTATACCGATACCATCCGCACCATGTTCAAGAGCAATCAAAGAGATCAAAGCAATCAAAAAGAGAACTACAAGCCTATTTCTCTTATGAGCATAGATGCAAAAATCCTCAATAAAATTCTCGTCAATAGAATACAACAAATCATCAAGAAGATCATATACCATGACCAGGTAGGATTCATCCCAGGGATGCAAGGATGGTTTAATATATGCAAATATATAAGTATAATACGCTATATCAATAGAGCCAAATCCAAAAATCACATGATCATCTCAATTGATGCAGAAAAGGCTTTTGAAAAAATTCAACATTCATTCGTGTTTAAAGTTCTACAGAAAATTGGAAAGAGGGCCTCTACCTCAATCTGAGCCATCTATGACAATCCAACAGTGAAAATAATTCTAAATGTTGAAAGGCCGAAGTCTTTTTACTCTTGGAACTGGTACAAGACAATGATGTCCTCTACCACCATTCCTATTCAATGTGGTTTTGAAATCATTAGCTACAGCCATTAGACAAGAGAAAAGAAATAAAAGGAATAACAATAGGTAAAGCAGAAGTTAAACTATTATTATTTGCAGATGACATGAAAATCTACTTGGAAGACGCAAAAAACTCCACCAAGAAGCTACAAGAATTAATACACAAATTCAGTAGCATTGGAGGATACAAAGTCAACACACAAAAGTCAGTAGCATTCCTTTACACAGATAACAAGCACACTGAGAGCGAAATTAGAGAAATAATACTTTTTAACAATAGCATCAGTAAAAATGAAATATTTAGGAATCAACCTAACTAAAGAAGTAAAAGATCTACTCAGTGAAAACTACAGTACTCTGAAAAAAGAGATCCTAAAGGATTTCAAATAATGGAAAGATATTCCCTGCTCCTGGATAGGAAGAACCAACAAGGTGAAGGTGACCGCACTCCCTAAATTGCTTACAGATTTAATGCAATCCCTATAAAAATACCATCAACATACCTCACAGACCTGGAGAAATCATTCCTAAAATTTATTTGGAACCAAGAAAGACCTAGAATTGCAAAGACAATCCTGGTCAACAAAGATAAGGCAGGAGGCATTACAATTCCTGACCTAAGAGTATACTACAAAGCTACAGTGATAAAATCAGCATGGTATTGCCAAAAGAAATAGACCTGAAGATCAATGAAATAGATTAGAAGATGCAGAAGCAAATACAAACACACTCAGCTACCTTATTTTCGACCAAGGGGTCAAACATGTTTATTGGAAGAAAGAATACATTTTAACAAATGGTGCTGGAAAAACTGGCTCTCTACATGCCGAAAACTAAAACTTGACCCAGGTCTATTACCATGCACTAAATTAAAGTCAAAGTGGATTAAAGATCTAAATATTAAAAGAGAAACACTAAATCTCTTGGAAAAGAAAGTGGGAGGAATTCTCGAAGACATAGGGACAAAGAGTTCATGGGCAAAAATCAAAATACATGTTTAACACATGAAAGTATGAACAACTGGGGCCTTCTCTGGCTGAGAAGCTTATGCATATGAAAAGAAATTACCAACAGGGTGAAAAGACAACCCACAAATTTCAAAAATTTTTAACTGATAAGTATCCAAATGTCTTCTATCTAGAATTTATAAAGAACTAAAAAAAACATTAGGGTCCCAAAATTTGGAAACTCAAATCCATAAATGGGCATCTGAGATGAACACACACTTCTCAGAAAGGAATTCAATAATCCTATAAATAATGAAGAAATGCTCCTCTTCACTAGCCATTCATGAAATGAAAATTAAAACAACATGTAGATACCATCTCACCCCAGAAAGAATGTCTAACATGAAGAAATCAACCAACAGCAAATGTTGGAGAGGCTGTGGGGAAAAGGAACACTTCTCCACTGCTGGTGGGAATGTAGACTGGTGCAACCATTATGGAAAGCAGTATGGAGACCCCTTAAAAAACTTGAGCAGGAAATCCCATTCAATTCAGCTATTCCCCTACTGAGAATTTTCCCAGAAGAACTGAAAACATCATACCATAGTTATATCTGTGCACCTATGTTCAGAGCAGCCCAATGCATAATAGCCAAATTTTGGAAACAACCAAAATGTCCATCATCTGAAGAATGGTTGAAAAAGACGTGGTATTTTTATACAATGGAATATTACTCAGCTATAAAGAATGATAAACTAGAAGACTTGATATGTAAGTGGATGTATCTTAAACATATACTCATAAGTGAAATAAACCAGACCTATATTTGTAAATATCATATAGTCTCCCTACTGTAAGAACTCAAAAGAAGAAATAAAAATGGAAAGGCATAAAACAGCTGAATGGAAACCAAGGACTTAAAAGTTAAACAATGAAGTTACAGCAAACAGAAAAGATAGGAAACATGGCAGGAGCAAAACCATGCACTTATATACAGAATGTATTAGACAATGGTCCTAAGAACCACCAAAATATTTTCCATACTGAGGATAGCAGTGGGTAACACTAAATTATGCTTAGAATGCCTGTCATTCTTGTTTTTTAGATTTGTACTGCTTCTAATATAATTTGTTACTTCTATACAGTCTCTCAAGAAAATGATTGGTTTACAAGAAAACAAAAAGGGGTATCAAATGAGAGTAGGAAACTAGGAGATATGCTGTAGGTTTGACCAGCTATATTTTCATATATACTTAGATTTCTAAATGTCTGTGTAAAAGTGTGTAACTGCTTTTATCACATTGTATAGGGATTTATTAGAATATAAATGATTGATGGAAAATACTGATTCCAATTTGAGTGTAAGATGTTTGACATTCAGAAAGACAGTGATGCTAAACTCAAGTACCTATGTTATAGAGTAATATCATGAAGCTTCTCTTCTGGAGGGTTAAAAATGTAAGTTTACAGACCAAACATTAGTGAAAAAGAAGGGCTATAAAGATTGCCAATATTTTGGCCCTAGCTCTTCAAGGTAAGTGAGGACTCAGGACATAAGAGAACCTGTGCTATAACTCAGTGGTTTCCAAAATTTTCTGCTCAAAGAGATTATGGGACCACAGAAGAAAGGGATTGAAGATACATAGTGTGCCTAAGGAGAGTCACATAGAGAGAAAACATTCTCTTAGGCTTTTATAGGGAGCAAACTGGTCAAGCAATGGTTGTGACTCATCCAGATGGCTGACACTGACAACAGTTCTACAAAGCACTTTACATAGTTTCAGAGTATATCTTGAGGGGATTTGACTGACTTTGAGAGATACAAAAGTTACATGTTTTGTTATGCAGGTCTTGCTTTAACTTGCCCTTACCTACCCAGCAAAAAAGTTTAACCACGAGGCATAAAACACAAAGCTAGGTTAGTATGCTGATCTTTAAAAGGCTTAGATCAGCAGCTTGCATAATTGCCCGTTCTGCTAGTAATCCATTGTGATAATGGAATATTGGACTATGTGTACAACTACTTTCTCTTAGTTCAATGAGAAGAAATTTTTTGTACCAACATTGATTAGAAAAATTATCATGTCTACACCCTGTGCTCTGTATAACTACTACGAGGACAACAATATGCATTGTATCAATTATTGGGAATGTAATACTATTGTGTTTTCAAAAAAATAATAAAGTATTTCTTTAAATGAAGTTTTTAATACTAGGAGGAAATATCATACCATGTCTTATAAGTAGATTCTAAGTCAAAGATAAGTATAAACCATAAAAAAGTATAATTCAATAATATTCAGAAAATTAAATATTAATTAAAATTAAATATTTCAAAACCAATTCAAATCAAATCTTGATTCCCACTTAAAAGCCAGAATGTTCTGTACCATAAGTATTAATCTGTAATCAATTCAGAGTACTCCCATAGTATTTGAATAGGTGAATATATACAAAGATATCAACTAAGAAAAAGTTTTCATGATAGTAAAGAATTACGAAGAATAAAACATAATGTAAATACTGGAATTGCATATATATGACCAATAATTCTAACATTTTGGGGATAGAATATCACACAAAGTTCTAGTGTATCATGTACATGGACAGTGTCCATGATGCTTACTGGTGGCCAGGTATCACTTGTGGGACTGAGCTACTGCTATTTGCCTGATATCCACCATGCAGACCCAGAGAGAATCATGACCCATAGGGTGCAGGAGAAGTCCATTTGTAGAGTATGCTGATGGACATATTCTGTATATAAAAGAATATTATATTCTACTGTATATAAAAGAATAGTTGAAAGACTGCTTTGTATACCTCTTTTTCTACTATGTTTCATCATTTGCCCTATTTTGTGTTCTTTCCATTATCCTTCATGAAGTTGTGGTCATTTTGATCCTTCTGTAGAATATCTTTTAGTAAACTATGCAGGGTTGGCTTTGTCATCATGAAATTCTTTAGCTGTTCTTTGTCCTGGAAATATTTCACTTGTCCATTGAACTTGAAAGAGAGTTTTGCAGGGTATATCACTCTGGCCTGGAATTTGTTTTTTTGCAAGACTTCAAGTATTTTGCTTCATGCTCTCCTTGACTTGATGGTTTGTAAAGAGAAACCTGCTAGGCTGGCGGGATGGCTCAGTGGTCTAAAGCGCCTGCTTGGGGAAGCTTGGGTGGCTTCAGGGACCGCGGTTCGATCCCCGGCACCACATGCTGTGCCAGCCCTGCCCTCCGGGTGGGCTGAGCCGGCCATAGAGATGAGTGAATAGACAGGCAAAGGTTCTGAAACAAGAAAAATAAATAAGTAAAAATTTAAAAAATTTAAAAAAAAAGTGAGTTAAAAAAAAAGAGAAACCTGCTGTTATTCTAATAGGTTTTCCCTTAAATGTGATCTGTTTTTCTCTAGTTGTTTTTATTTTTACATTTATTTATTTGTTTGTTTATATATTGATTGATTGATTGATTGACTGATTGATTTTGCAGGACTGGGGCTTGAGCTCACGACCTTGACTTTCCAGGTAGGCACTTGTGCTACAGAGCTATCTCCCTAGCCCCTCTAGTTACTTTTAGTATATTGTTCCTGTGCTGAATTTCTGGAATCTTGATTATTATATGTCTGGGTGTGGTTTTAATTGGATTGATGTTATTTGGAGTTATATATGCTTCAGTTATTGAATGTCAAATTGTTTCCTCATATTTGGGAAGTTTTCTGCTATTACTTCTGCCCATATTCTTTTTATATCATTTGCACAGACTCCTTTTCTCATTGATGCCTGTTAGTCTTACATTGTTCATTTTTGCATCATCTTGCAGATGTTGAATTGTTTTTTCTCGCATCCTAGTTGTTATTATGGGATCTTTTCTGACATCTTCACTACGGCATGTTTCAGGTCTGAAAGTCTATTTTCATTTTCATTGAAATGGTTTTGCAAGCTTGTGATTGAGGTTTTAAATTCAGCACTTTGAATCTGATTCATACATTCTATTACTTTCCTATATTGCTCATTCAAGGATTCCACCATTTTTCTATTCTCTTCTATTTTTTATCATTGTCTTTAGAAGCACTTAGCACTTCTTTTATTGTAGGTATTATTTATTTCTTTACTTCAGAAGTTATTTCTGATCTAATTTCCTCTATGCCTTTCTGCAGTTGTTTTTTTTTTACTTCAGATGCTACTATTTCAGAGATTTCAGGTATGTGATTTCCAATTTCTTCTATGTTATTGTCTTCTGTATTTGTTCTGTGTGGGTTTGGGGCCTGAGAGCACATTTTGCTTCTTCTCTTTGTTATTTTGTATATCCCTACCTTCTGACTTTTGGTTTAGAGCTTTGATAGTGTTCTTACCTTAGCACCAGGTCTGGATCTCCCAAGTTCAAAGTCATCTGGGTGGGTATGCCTTCGATCTGGCTTGTGAACTCCACTTCTTCCTGTTGCAGCCCTTGGAGGCAAATCTGTTGTTCCACTGTGGCAAGATTTTCTGCTTCTGGATCCGCTGGGTGGGTCTTGTCTCTAGCCTCTCTGCAGGGAGTTCTGCAGCAGTTCTCCACACTGGGCACTCTTGGTCAAATGAGTTTTCTAGTTGGCCTAGGAAGGTCTCACTGAAGCGCCAAGCCTGAGCCTGTTTGCTCATGTCAATTCAAAAAGCTGTATATGCTTTGAATCAGTGCCTTTTGTGTGGCACTGTTTCTCCCATATACAGGATTCATGGGTTGAGGAATCCAGGAGTGACTAGGAATTGTACCATTCACGCAGTAGAAATGCTCTCACTCACCATTACCCCTAGTGATACACTAGCAGAGTTTTTGCCTCCTGTCCCTACAAGCTTCTGTTCTGCTACACTAGAAGTCCTAGTCCCAAAGGGAGTGGCGGGGGGGTGGGTCTTATACCAGGAAGCACACCAATGATACCACTGAACTGGAAGCTAAGATTTCCTCCTGGTCACTTTAGTCTCCTTACACCTCTAAGGAAACATGCTAAAAGGGAAATCGCAGTGGTATCAGGAGTGACTGACCCAGAATCTCAAGGAGAAACTGGATTACTCCTCCACAATGGAGGAAAGGAAGAATATACATGGAGTGCAGGAGATCCCCTGGGGTATCTCTTCATATTGCCATGCCCTGTTATTAAGCTGAATGGGAAGCCATAACAACATAATAAACAGACAATAAAAAATGGTCCAGGACCTTTAGGAATAAAGGTTTTGGTCACTCTACCAGGAAACGAACCAAGATTTGCCAAGATACTTGCTGAAGGCCAAGGGAATACAGAATGGGTAGTAGAAGAATGTAAATCTAAATACCAGCTGCAACCATGTGTTCAGCAACAGAAAAGAGGATTATAATTGTATTATTTCACCCCTATATATGGTTCTGTTATAACATAATATGGACAGATTTAGTACCCATTATTAAGGACTATTAAACCTGTGTCGTTGTTGAAGCATAAGCAAATAACACTTACCTTCTAGACTGGTAAGAGTATTTATTAGTGCATTGCCACTTGTACACAGGATAGTTATAACAATGTTAGGTGTAATTATATGCATATCTCTGTATCTGGAGACTGCTTTAATGAAATACGTCTAGTGACAAATTGACAAGAAGTGAATTGCACTGGTTGATATGCTGTGTCCAGTTGGTGGATGGCCTTGGCAACTCCACACCCTGGACCATGGCTTTCAGGTGATCAGTGGATTTTTAGGCTTTGTTCAAATCACAATGGGTGCCGTAATGCTCAGAATGCATCCTGTGGTCATTTCTCCCAGCTCCAGAATATATAATTGGGATAGAGACACTTATGCTTTGGCAAGATCACTATATTTATTTCTAATCTATGGTGTCAAAGCCATTATTTTGTCTTTCTGGGAAAAAATACATTAAATTAATATCATAACCGTAGACTAATTTCAGAGATTAGTGCCACCATCTAAACGTGCAAAAATGGTACTTTTCGCCACATTTCCATTTAACCTGTTTGGTCTATGCAGAAGATGGACAGATATCAAAGAGTTACAGTGATTAAGCGGCCAACTAATGGAAGTTGTTTAACCAGATGCAGCTTCTTGCTTCAGCTTAATAGCACAAATCCTGGTACTTGTTTGTAACTATTCACTTATCAGATGCCTTTTTCCCTTTCCTGACCACATGAGAAGAAACTTGCTTTCAGTCAGCAAGCGCAACAACACAACTTTACCATTCTACCTGGGGAACACATCATCTCTTCTGTCCTTTGTCTTGGTTCACAGAGACCTTAAATGCCTTTCCCCTCCACAACACATCACACTGATTTAAGGCAGTGATGATCCTATACTGATTGACTTGTTGGTAAGGTATTTGAATGTCATAGGATGGAAAATAAGTCCGACAATGTTCAAGAACCCTCTCCAAAGTGAAATTTCCAGAAGTCCTGTGATATAGAATACGCTGAGGTATTCCTTTGACATGGTAACAGGTCCCGTTTTGTTTTTTGAGGATTTCATTTTAGCAATCACTTAAACTTGAGACAAATTCACTCCTTACCTCCTTGTCAACCATAAAACCCATGAAATAAGAATTAACTGTTAACCTAAAGTATAAACAGAACAAATTGTAAGACTAGCTAAATGTTAAACAAAACACATTCTCCTTAACCAGCAAATTTCTGGGGAATATAAACCTTTAACGGTCATGTGACATTTTTGTACAGCTCCAAAATATCAGGCAATGTGGTGATTATGTAATGTCGTGTATAACCTGTGATGTATTTTTTTTTTGTCTTTTTTTTTTTTTTTTTTTTTTTTTTTGAGACAGGGTCTCACTATGCAGTTGAGGCTGATCCTGAGCTCACTTTTGTAGCCCAGGCTGGTCTCGAACTCGCATCAATCCTCCTGCCTCAGCCTCCCGAGTGCTGGGATTACAGGCGTGAGCCACCACGCCCAGCTTAACCTGTGATGTATTAAAAAAAAACAGAAAACAAAGACTCGTCATCAGCATTATCTGAATTTGTACTGGATTGTCGTCTTCCAACTGGAAGTAAATCTCGCTGTTGTGATTCTGGACATTTCTCATTGATTCTGCCATCACATCTTCAAAAGTGATGGATAAGAAGTTGCACCTGTCCCCTTCGTTACCAAAACAGAGCAAATTCTTCATTTGCACATGTTATTCTGCCCCATTTACTAAGTTACTCATAACCCTTCTAGTTTTCACTGTGCCCAGAACAAGGCTCTCTACTAGGTCAAAGGTGCCATGAACCTGCTTTGCCACTTTGGCCTACTTAATGATGCTGAAGGAATCAGTGACAGACAGGAATATTGTATAAACTGGAAGTTCCTCTAGCTGCATCACAGTAAAGGCCCTTAGAATTTTGGAGCAAGGCTTTAGCATTACCTTAGACATCTTCTTTCCCTTTGAGACACAGACGCTACCCCACTTCTGGGCCTTTTTGAAAATTGAACAGCTGACTATTGAACACATGTTAACCTGCAACCTGAGCAAAAACTGAAGGTTTTCATTCCCAGTAATAAATTTGGATACACATAGAAAGAGTCCGTGATCAAATGGAAGGAATATATTGTGTGCTGTCAGGCTGTTATGGTTTGGATTTAGATGTCCCTCCGAAGCATCATGCAGTGACAGGTGGGGCTTCTTCAGAGGAAACTTGATGTAGAGTGTGCAGTGCTGGGATTGTAGGTGTGTGAGTACCAAATCAATGTGCTGATTTGTTTGGAACTGCCGTAACCCCAGCAAACTAGATGCAATATAAAAGGGGCAGAGGGGCCTGGCGGGATGGCTCAGCAGTCTAAAGCGCCTGCTTGGGAAGGCTTGGGTGGCTTCTGGGACTGCGGTTCGATTCCCGGCACCACATGCTGTGCCAGTGCTGCCCTCGGGGCAGGCTGAGCCAGCCATGAAAATGAGTGAATAAGCAAACAAGGGTTCTGAAACAAGAAAAAATAATAATAAATAAAATAAAATAAAATAATTCTTAA